>BMAO01002891.1:0-118219 GCA_019973975.1 Trichonephila clavata | reverse complement strand
TTCTGAACGAAGAAATATTCGTGAAGCCTCACAATTTCCCTTTTTGACGAAGATCCCGTGAAGTTACACTGACATATGTGGTAGGGTAAGGCTTTTGACGACTCATATTCAGAGTTCTTGGCATAGTCTGAAGTCTCTTACATGTAGGACAGTAGGACGACATAACTTCTACGTCTAACACCTTACCAGTAATCAACTGATATTGCAGCAACACAACCATTCATAGACGTATAACCTCTACGCTGCCATGTGCCATCCACAGATATGCCACATTTTACAAAATCAGATGAAAAATTTGTTTTATATCCGCAATTTCAGTAGCAGCTTTTTTCATGGATTCCTCAGCTACTTCCTGAACCACTTTTAAAAGCTTTGCTTCTTGATTTTTGAAAGCAGTTTTTGTCTCAGTCGAGGCAAATTTAATGTTGAGCATAATTTAAATGCACCAGCAAAACCCTTGCCTATCTGCCGCATACCATATACTAGCCTGGTTATTTATGACTGGTGCATTTACAACTTTTTTTGATGAAGCAAATGCAAAGAAAAAGTCACAGCATTTACATTTTAGTGTAAAATGAGAGCATAATCCATACATGGAATCCTCAAAAAGCTCTACTTTTTCAGCAAAACATTTTTGGGCAGCAAAGTTGAGAAAATGCATCCACAATAAGCTCAAGATCAATGATTCTGTTACAAACAGAGGACCAGGCATTTCTTCTGCAGTTGACATACTCTCATTTCCCAATTTTGAAGAACTAGCAGTGCATTCAGGAACAGGTGTTGAATTGCTGTTATTTTCGGAATTTTTGTGTATTTATTTCCAAAAAATTGTCTCTTACGCTTTCTAGCAATACTGTTTAGCATTTTCAAGCAAAAATAAAACAGAATAGAATTATTTTTTAACTTTCTACGCTGTCGATTCTTTCAGAATGAAAATCAAACATATAGGTAAACAAAGTCACTAAACAACAAATTTGATGCCAGATTTTATACATAAAAAGGAAAAATGTATTTCCAAATACATTTATATTTATTCTCAAATATTCTATTTAATTTCTGACAAAATATTTGTATATTAATTTTCATATTTCATGTCATATACCATGAAAGAGAAACGTAAACAAACAATTTGGGCCACTTCGGTTAGCAGAAAAGCATTTCCGGTCAGTGAAATTCATGATCAAGTAATATTAAAAAGCTGTAACTTGGCTTCTAATTAAGCTAGAAACAAAATTTTTACAGATTTAGAAAGATAAAAGATTGAATTTTAATATTTGATCAAAAACGAAAAATCGATATTTTGACCGAAAATTGAGTTTTAAAGGTGTTCTGTTACCTTAAGAAAATGAAAATGTATTTGAACTTGAATGGATGAGTAGAAAGTATTTTATTAACGATTGAAAATTTGAACATGATAGGAAGAGAGTGAACTAATAGGAGGAAAATCAATAAATATCAAAATATATTTCTTCTTGACTTTCATTCTGTTATTCTGTATGCATAATACCATTACTATAGAAAAAAACACTACGTAAATCCTATCTTCAATTTGATCTATGTTCTTATACACACATTTTGCTCAATATCAGTTTTCCAAAAGCATTCGAAACATTATATGAATATATAACATTGCGAAGTTCATTTACGAAATCATCAACCAAATTGTCATCTCATTTCTTTACGGCATATTCGTTCGAAGGAAAAAGTAATCAACATCATGTGGTTTGGAAGCATGGTGCTATAAAACCCAATTATGCAAATGCAAAACATTCGCTGATTTGAAAATTGAAAACCAGGTCTTAAATAGAACTGATCTGCAGTTACGCATGGGGAAAGTTATTTTAATTTCGGATTCCAATAAATGAGCATGTGGCTTGTTAAAAACTTTCTTGCTTTGAACAGCTGTGTCATATTTTGTACTTTGCATTCAATTTGCATAATTTTACTTCGCAGATGTTATGTAGGTTAAATTTTTTATTTCAAACTAGGTTTTGAGAGAGAGAGAGAGAGAGATTTAATTTTTTTAAAGATGTTTTGCTGTGTATTTCATCAGTAGAAAAAGTGGGTTCCCTCGCCTTTTATGTTTACATGAATATATTCCCCAAAGTAATATTCAGATAATTTTACTATATAACTTAATATAATCTAACACTTGCGTGTCGAATTGTTTTACTTTTAAAAGGTATAAAGGAATAATAATAAATATAAAAATAAATATATATATATATATAAGTGAATGTTTTTAAAAAACATTTAGTGTGACTTGAAATAGACTATACACAAAAAATTGAGATTGTTTTAAAAATGTTATTAGAAGAAAAAAATCCTTATATGCAATTTCTTGGCTCTAAATGAAGTAAAATGACATAATTTCAAAGAATTCTTCATTTATAAAAAATGCTTTTAAATTAATAATATTTTACCTACATATAGCTAAGACATTTCTACACAACCTGAACTAGAATTTTTTTAAGTATAGTTTAGAAGTGGCTTTATTCTTATTTTTATATATGAGAGTGGAAAAATTATAACAAAAAGCAACGGTTATTACTTTAATTGATCGTAACTCGTGAAAATAATGTGCATTTAAAAAAAAAAAAACCTAGTTCAGTCTCTTTAGAGACAAAGAGAGAAGTTAAAGATATACAAGCCAACATATTATTATTGTAGAGGAATTTTTTATAATTTGGATAATATTTTTAAAATATCAATTTTTTATATTTTTTCTAAAAAGTATAATTTAAAAGTTTTTTTATAATAATATTTAAAAAACCGTTTTATATGTATATTCTACCATTGAAATTAAGTTTCAAAAAAAAAATATTCATTTTTTACACTTTTGCAAAATCTAGGTTCCAAACTTAGTTAGATTAAACAGAAACGGATTTCAGAAAAACGTATTTGGGGAAATCTCGGATACATAAATCAAAAAAGAAAAAAAATTTCAATAAAAATATTCTTCTATAACAGTAAAATCTAACAGATATTTTGAATTCATGAAACTAATGTAAATCCTATTAAAACTCTATGCAATTAAATGCAAAAAAAAAAAAAAAAAAAAAAAAAAAAAAAAATATAGAAGGTCCCTCTGAAATTGCATTTTTTTCTCCAGTTTCTAGAAATGATTCAAATATATTTTAAGGACCTAAAAATCAAAAAGGTATTAAAACAAACACGAAAAAATTTTCAAATTTAGAAGGGAAAAAATGAACTTCCAGAGAAACATTTAATACTTTTTGAACTTTCACTCAAATAAATTCATCAGCTTTGGCATGAGGACAAAAGCTGAATTTCCATAATAACAACATTAAGTTCACAAATTCAAAATGGCGGACGGAAAGTTAAGAACAGTATTTTGATTAACAGAGTTCTTAAGAGCGTTTCGGTTACAGTTAAAGATAATTTAATGCTCTGTGTAAAATATGCCTACAATAAACTATTTGGCTTTGCTATTTTAGTAGATAAAGGCTCCAAACAAGTTGAAATATGACGTATTTCAATTAAATTAAATTTTTGGAATTTTTTAGAGAACTACGTTCCACGAGTCAAAAACAATTATATATATATATATATATTCCCAGAGAGGGGAAAAACTGCCTTAGATACCCGTTCTACTTAGATTCCATTTTAAATGTTTTTAGATTTATTCTTCTGAAATTGGAACAAAATAAAATATGTATTTTAAAGCCAAAAGTTTGCGCTTTAACTGTGGTCTTCAAACTTTTTCAACTCTACTTGAAAATGGGTTTGAGTTGAAAAAGTTTGAAGACCACAAATTAAGAGTAATCTTTTGGCTTTAAAATACATATTTTATTTTGTTTCTACTTTATAGAAGCTGAGTTGCAATTTATTTAATAAAATTTTAAATAAGGGCATGGGTTTTTAATCTACCTGAGGTGGGCATTTAAATTGTTGAGAATCTATAATGACGACTATAATAACTCTAATATTATTTTGTAGGGATTGAACTAAAACAATTCTTTGTATGAATATTTTTTTGAGTTCTTGCCTGTAGTTTCAATAATAAAATATATCACATTTATTATAAGTTTTATTCAAACAGCTCTAAATTTTTACATTTTAATAAAACATTAAAACTTTAGTACGTTCTTTAGATAAATCTATGTACTTTATTTTAGTAGTACTTTTATTGTTATAAGTTTATAACTTTTTTTTTGCAATTGCTTTAAAGTATTTTGAAAAACATTTTAAAGCTTAACTCATAATTGTGAATTTTGCGAAATTAAAATAACTTATATTAAATATTGCTGGTTAAATATTAATATTTATAGGTGTCAACCCCTAAAAAAGTATTTATAATACTTAAGCATTCTGTTTTTAAGAGCGTACTCTGGACGTGGTCAAATACCTCAAAAGCGTAAACAGTATGTGATACAGTATTCCTTCTATATTTAGAAAAAAAATAAAACATTCTTTCTAGTGAACAAAAAACAAATACGTATATTATATACGATTTGAACCTTAATCTATCTAAAACACATTAATGTATTAATGCTCCATAGTTGCCTGATTAATGTGTAAGGAAACCCCATTATCTTCACTTATCTAAAGATAACACCAAGGAAAACTACACCGCTTTAATAAAGATAAGGATCGCCAGGATAAACTCCGATAAAAGTCGATCGGAAACAATAACTCTTTTCTAGAAAAGCCCAAATCTCTTTTAATGGCGATGACTTTTTGTTTCACTTAAGATATACCGACTTAATCCTTTTACGGAATCCCTTATCCATTTCATCCCAGAGAGGACAAAAAAATTAAAATAAATTCCCCGTGGACGTCTGCTAACCCTTAAATCCCTCATTTGGGATTGAAGCGGTTTAATGGCGGCCATAACGAGACATAGAAGGATTTTGAAGATTTTTCGCATTAACGGTGCACTTCGAGTAATACTTTTTCGAATTATTTGGTTTTTATCGCAACGGACCTCTGTCTTGATTTTTTTTCTCCATTTAAGCAGCTAAAGGAACAGTTGGTAGCTCAAAAAATGTACAATAAGATACGGAAGGTAGATAATGAACCTTAAATTGATTCGGGTACTTTACTCGGGCTTTTAGAATGTTGATACAAGTTTATCTCCAAGGTAACTTACTTTTAAGAATATGGATTAAACCACCGGATTTTCAAAATGATAAATCCACTTTGAAAAGAATGCAAACATCTAACTCAAGATTCAACTGATTTAATGAATTTTTTTTTTTGCGCACTTTGGTGGGGAAAAGCATAGGGCGGTACAAAGAATCCTTCAGTATTTATCCCCAAAAAGAAAAGTATTTATTTTTTGATCATCTTTTCCCTGAAAAATGTCATAGATAACTTACTTTAATGGTGTAGATTTTGAATAAGGTTTTTTTTAAAAAAAGATTAACAATCCATAAAATTTAAATGAGAAATTTTACTTTTTAAATTTGAAATGAACAGAACATGTATTTTGTTTAAAGGGCCCGTCTTCTGAATATCTTATTTATTCAAAAATATTCAATTTGAGTTTTTTCCTGTCACAAACTGTTTTTAATGGGAAAAGAAAATGGATGCAGCTTTAAGTATATATATATACTCAAGTTATATATACATCTTATTGAATACCCTCAAGCTTTTCCAGTAATTAACACCAAATATCCTATAAAATCATGCTATAGCGAAACAAATATATTAAAGAATAAGATTCCACAGAGCTGCTTAACTGTTCTAGCAACATTTGAGGTCTTATTTGCAAAAAAAAAGCAGTTGAAAAATTGAAAAAAAAAATGCCCATACTTATTTAAATCTAAGCCACCCTACCCTCTTCGATTCTATAAACCGCATCTCCAAACTCTCAACACATTTTTGTAAAAACAAAAAATATCGTAAAAAGGTTTGTTAATCTCCAACATTAACGAAGGTTTTTAAAAAAAAAGAAATTAAATGAGAACTATATATATACAAGAAGATGGAAATAATTTATTTTACCAGTATCAAAAAAATGAAATTGAAAACATGAACATTACTTTAACCGTCGGTATCGTATTCAATTTCTACCATCCAAAGAATTTATTCACTTTTTCGCTAAGTCGCACCCGAATTTCAGCAGCATTGACATTGAAAAAAAAAGTGCGGCTTAGATTCGAATAAATACGGTATACGGAATACGTTATATCCTTATTTGTTAAAAAAAAAAATTATCATGGGACTTTGAAATTATTTTTGAAACTTTAGATCATGTTCAAAAAAAGGTTGAAAATATTTTCTGAAATCAAAGGATTAAAATTTTATATTTGACAAACACATGCTGTTGTTGTTGCTAATGCCACCTGTCTGGCGTAGTCAGACCGAGGCCAACGAAATTCATCATGGCATTGGGCTAGATAGTACGCCTGTCGTTAGCCGTAGCTTTTGAGCACCATGCAGGTGACAGTACGTTTTGGCTCGGTTCCACCCCAATTTTGAGAGAGAACACCCTGGGAGTGGTCAGGGGTTTCCCACCTCTCTTCCCCTTCCACCAATCAAACGAGAGGACTTGCGGCTCGACGGCTATTTAGAGTACCCCCATGCCGCGAAGGCACTATATATTTACAAACATCCATGTCTTCTCCGGGATTCGAACCCAGGCCCTGCGGCACAGCAGCCAGTGTCGCTAACCACTATACAGGAGGGGCTACGGCAAACATATAATTAAGAACAATTATAATTATAATAACATATGAATATATGTAATATATATATATATATAAATTCTAGTTTAGTTTACGCCTTTAATCAAATTGTGACGGTGTCTCATTTTTCTGTACTGGACTTCTATCCAATATGAGGATAATAATTCACCAAGTTGGCAATAAATAAGGGTGTGAGCTAATGTAGAATTCAACCATACACGTGTATTTACGTATTGTTAAAAAAATTTAATCGTCGAAGTATGGCCAGAAGCCGGCTGGGTGGTTTGTAGCTGGAAGAAATAGTCTGAAGGTTACAATTACAACAATAGAAAAGTGAAAAAAGGCTGTTTTTGTATCTTTAAAAAAAAGACCCTAAGTGCTTGGCTGTATATTTAAAAACACCCCAACATTCAATAATTTATGCAAGAGAAATTCTATGTTATTAATTAATTAATGGTTCTAATATTATTTATAAATATAACACTCTTTTTTTTGCTGGCAAGTAATAAGACATTGTAAAAGGTATTTTAAACAAAACTTTTCCGCATTGTTGTTTATTATTAGTTCATAACTATCATGAATATTCTGTTTGAAATGTTAACAATAACTTCATAAATTTTTTAACAGATTATTTCCCATCAGTGTTGAAAAAGTCATGTTCCAAGTAAAATAAATCAAATAATCTCCAGAATATCTTGTGTTGTTTAGAATAAACCCCCCGTAAAAAAATCCAGAAAAAGTCTTTTCTTCCGATCCCGCATCTTCTTTCAAAATATGATAGTAAGTCAATTATTTTTGTATGTTATAGATTATATATAATGTAATCACATGTAGTAAAAAATTTTGTTCTGGACTTTTGTGAAATAATGAAAGAAAATGACAATTTTTTCTTATGCAGGATAATTATATTGTTCCAATTTTCTTAAATTAATTTAAAACGAAAATTTAGTCCAATTTCCTTCTATTAAAAGTATGTCATTGAACAATCGCTTTTAATGCACTTTAAACACAAAATTTTTCTTTTAAAATATATTCTTATATAATGTTTCGTGAGTAAACGATTGAAATAAGGGGCACCTTTCCATTTTAGGGGCCGTTGGCGATGGTTACTTATTTTTTTTTTGGCAAGTTAGACATCACACACACAAAATACGGTATTAAACAACGGTTCAAGTGTAGTATGGGGCTTTGGATTTGGCGATTTGTATACAGATATTATGGTGAGATAACGAATTAATTCTGGCTTCCGGACATTTGTCGCTAAGTGAAGTAGCTTGGCGATCGATTTTTGTCGACAAAAGAAATTGACATTGCCCCCCCCCCCTGTACTACACTTTAACCTTAAACAACAACGAATTTTGTTTAAAGTGTAGGGTTGCCCGCGCACTTTCCGAAGTTCTTTCGCCACATACACCTAACCGCTTACACTCGTGAAAAAAGTGTGGTAGGTTTACCACAATTAGTAAAGCATTGCTGGCATATGGCAATTTTCGTGATTTTTTTGTTGTACTTTTATGGCCCTCCGAAAAGTACCGAAATAAGAGAGGGAATGCATGTAAACAACCCTAATGCCGTGTGCGGAAGTTTTTTTCTCTACCAACAGAAACTGTAAGAGGGTTAATGAGTGACATAGGATTTCCGATTTTCACAAAATGACAGGAAAACGGGAATTATCTTGTCTTAATAAGTTCTGAAAAAGACCTACCTATTTATATGCGGAAACAACATGCCTGTTGGTGGAAAATACGATAGATATTTGGTTACGAATCATCCAAGATCTACTGGTACGAAATAAAAGAAAGATAGGTTCGTTGTAGGCTGCTTCTGTCTTGTTTTTTTTTTTTTTACTTCAGTTGACGTAAGCATGCACCAAAAGGCACAACCTGAGCTGAAGATCATGTGTCCTTTTTGAGACACTACGAAACAAAAACGGCCAGACATGCGGACAGTGATCAATCGGCACTTCCATCATAGTAACGCATGATCCAATTCTTCACATTTAATACTGTCTTGACCAAACACAATACATCAGTACTTCGTTAAGCTTCCTATCCTCCCTACATGCTTCATGTCTTCAGGGTTTTGCCCAACTTGACATCCCCAGACAAAATGCCATGAAAAATATAATGTACCACAAGTTCGCCATCTTTCAATGCCACTTCAAATAATACAGAATTGATAGGGCTCATTTATACAAATCAATTCCTGCCGCCCCTAATAGAAGGAGCAGACAGTCAGTAAATAGTTTTGAATAGAACTCTTCTGTGGGTCCTTTTACACATAATCTAATGGCACTCCTTGCTGTACCACACTTTCTGAATCTCTCAAAAACCACATTTTTCTCCCCACGAGTTAACTCAACTAAAAGAATATCGTGAAAGCTACTCTCTTCACACATACGGCTACTTGTGTATTGAAATTATTGAAAGATTTTTATTTCTTATTTAGGAATTAATCATTGTACTGTTGAATCCAACTCTTTCTTTTCAGTTAACTTTGTGTCCGCGTGTGAAAGGAATTTTCTCCCCTCTTCACACTAAAGGTGTAATGACAGGAAATGCGTTGATTGGCACAAAGTGGCCTCGAGTAAAATATGCCTTACGAGAAGTGTGTGGCAGATCTAGGAGTCTAATTACCTTGAAGGTGACCCGTATAGAGAATAATTATATCCAGAAGTCAATTAAGTCGATAGTGATCGACCAGTGAACCACCAGGACATTTGCTTTTCACAAACGATGCGACTGTAATTCCTTAAACAGATAATTCGATAAGCGTATGGAAGAAGCATGTATCTTCATTGGGAGCGCACGGTGACGCTTAACCCGTTTACTACTGCTTTAGAGGGCGAAAAAGCAATCATTGCGATACCAGCCACATAAATAAATTTTCCCCTACATACCGAGGGAAGGGAAAAATGAATGTTGATGGTCAGCTCTTTCTGCGATATAGCACGAGTTTGGCCTATTGAGACAACATACAACGTTCCGCGATTCTACGGGCTTGGGATCTTGAATTGACGCTTTTATCTATTGACGCCACCTCGCCCCACGCCATTGAGGGACGTGACGGTTTCAGATTCATTGGTTCTCGTATGTTTACTGCTCGTTGCACTTTATACGTTCACGCTCCACGATCTAGCAGTCACTCATAGTTTTCAACTTGACAATTTTGAGTTACTTATGTTTCGTAGCAAAAATAGTAATCTGTTATATTTTAAAAGGGTACAATGTCGAAAACAAGTGTTTAGAAAAGAAAGCATACAATTAGCCACACTTACGCCACTGGGGGGGGGACACCTACGCCACTGGGTAGGCTATCCCTTAAAACATTCAAAATAGCCCGAACCTTGAAAATTATTTTCGAATACCAGTATTTTAACACCCTTTTGTAAGCTTCACTTGTATGTAACGGAATCTTTGAACCGAATTTTTAGCCAGTTTAAAGGGTCAAATTAATTCGAAATTTTACTCACTTGTCCAGGACCGATGACAATACAATAATTCAGTAATTTTGTTCCATTATCCTTATCAGGATCATTAGGATCAACGATTTTCCATTTTCAGATCCCATCCCGCATCTGGCGACTCATTTAAGATCCCATTTCCAGATTTGGCGCCTAATTCCAGATTTGGTGACTAATTCCAGATTTGGCGACTAAAAGATCAAGTTGAAACTTAGTTCAATTAACTATAAAAGGGTGTTTTTAATTTTTTTAGAATATAATTTATTTGTTTACTAATACAGCCAGGATACATCTGAAAACACATCGTATATTCCCTCTTTCTCGATATGTGAATCCAATTATAAATATATATATATATATTTTTAAAAATTATCAATATAATATAATCAAAATCCTCTATAAGGTCGTGGAAAACCACCTTTAATCTATCAAAACTTTTCCATGCATTTTCCAGCATCTGATACTCCTCAGTTACCTCTTACAAGGAGTTTTAAGCACTCCAGTTAATAGTTCCGAATCTTTAAACACTAGTGAAACAACTACATTGCAAGCAACAACAATACTGGGAAGTACTGTACTACAAAACTTTAGTGCCTCGGAGTACAATCTCGACAATGGATCGACTACCACATTAGCATCTAAGTCGGAAAATATGAAGATTTCAAGGATCGAGCGAAGCAAGAAAAACAAGTAATGCATAATTCATAGAATTTTTTTTTTCATATTTACATGATGTTTCAATTTAATTTGGAAAGGTTAGAATTATATTCCATACTCAAGTAGGAGCATTAACTAAATCATACACTAATTACTAATTGGGTGATTTCACATTATAAACATAATCTTAGGAGTTTTCCTCATATAATCACATACGATTATTCGACAGATGTATAGTAAACTTTTTTTATTTTTTAAAAATTAATTTACAGTAATATTGTAATATTATAAAGTCCAGTAATCAACATAATTCTTTCCAGTAATAAATAACTATTTTTTAAATGTATTTCAATATGTTTATTTTTTTTTCTATCGCTTATAAAAATTCGAATTCCCTAAAACAATCCCGTACTTATGTACTATCGCAACCATACCAACTTTAAAAAAAAAAAAAAACTCGCCAAATCGGCAACCGTGTACTTTGTTTCATATTTTTCCACTTGCTGTCATTCTAAGCCTAACATTCGTATGGCAAGTTTCAATATTAAAATACGAATATAGAATTTACCGAATTCTTAAATAATAAAATTTAATAATAAAATTAATTATAATAATATAGTTATATATAAGAATTATATATAATAAATTAATAATAATAAAATAAAATTAAAAATAAAATAATAAAATTAAATACTAAAAATTAAATAACAAAATTAAATAAAAACCAAATAAAATTAAATAATAAAAATTAGTTATTTTTCTTTATTGATTTTTTTTTATTTATAATTACTTACTTCACTTAGTATTTTTCGACTACGCGCACTATATTCGCCGCCCCCCCCCCCGAGCGCATTTTGTTATTAAAATTTTTGCGGCTTAATTCTATTTCGACAATACATGGTTGTGATGGTACGTAAATATAAACAATCCTTATGAAGCCTTTTTTTATACTTAAGCCACAAATGAATAACTAAAATTAATTAAGTTATTTTTTAAAAACCAGGTAAAAACTTTTTTTTTTTAAATTGCTTTAGATGCAGTTTATTACAACTAAATTGTTACTCAATAATATATTTTATCAACAAAGTAGATGTTTCTTAAGAATTATATTTGTTCCATTTTTTATTTCGTGAACATAACGTCCAACAACTCGAATTGACCAGTAAATACCAGCCTCATTTCTTATTATGCAGGGTGTTGCCCCGAATTTGCTACGGACAAATTATGTGATAATGGGCAACATAAGGGACGAAAAATAACCATAGAACATGGGGTCGCGAATCAAGATTAGTCAGAATAATTGGCAAAAACAGTTATGCGTGTGTGAAGAGTGCGCTGTCGAGTGGAATGAAAAGGGTTGTGATGGTGGTATGTATGTGTAAGCCACTAACTGTCTCCGGACCGTAGTGATTATTTTGGTTCAGGTGTAAGTTATGTGCTTACAGAATGGAAGGAGATCGAATCTCCTTCATTGGTGATCCTGGGAACTTTGACAAAATGCAACCTTCGCGCAACAGTCGTGGCGCCATCTATCCTCCGCAAATGCAACCAAGCCGTCACATACATGACGCAACCAACAAAGCCATCACACAGAAAATGATGCAACCCACAAGCCATCCACACACAAATAACGCAACTTACAAGCCGCCACACCCAAAATGAAGCAACAGATAAGCAGTCACACCAAAATGACGCAACAGACAAGAGGTCACACCAAAATGACGCAACAGACAAGCAGTCACACCAAACTGACGCAACAGACAAGCAGTCACACCCAAAATGACGCAACCGACAAGCAATCACACCTAATGACAACAACAATATAGGTCGTTCACCTACCGAAAATCCCTGGTAGGTGGTATCTACATAAGCCATTAACTGCCTCCGGAACAGAAGTGATCATTTTGGTTCAGGGGTAAGTTATGTGCTTACGGAATGGAAGGTACCGAGATTGAATCCCCTTCAAGGGGTAATAAGAGGTAAAAAATACATTTATTAGACGTAAAGCGCGTTTAAAATACGAACAATGTCTCAAAGCTCGATACATTGTTCGTCGATCGTCGCAGAAATGCAACGACAAGTGATTGTCACAGGATTTGTTAGAAGTTACGACATCGTAGATCATAACCCAGCCAACTCTGACAGATGAAGGAGTGTCGAACGTGTTCATACAAATCCGGTGTGTTGGCGATGTCAGTTGAAGCTGTAGCCACCGGCGTCTCATACACAAATTTCAAATGTCCCCAGAAGAAGAAATCCATCTGGGGAGCGTGGAGGCCAAGAAATAGGTCTGCCGTGTCCAATCCATCTCCCCCTCTAAGTTATTCAGCATGGAGGTGGTGAAAAACGTGCAGTTGCACAATCATACATTAATCACACGTTTTACTCAGTGGCCATTATTCCCAGCGTTAACTCCGGAAGAAATGGGAAATTTCCATGCGTGTAGGTCCTCCAAATCCCCTCATTGCTTTAGACCATAGGCTCCCAAACTTTTTAGCTTCATAGACTCCTTGGCAGGGTTTTCAGTTTGGGATAGACCCCCTACTTATCTAATATTAAATTTGTGCAAATTTATCAATTTAAATGTGTTTTTGACAGCAGGTATAGAGCTATTTACTTTAAAAGATTAAAATTTTTAACTGTAGTGAAATATAGTGAAGTATAGAAGAGTTTAAAATTTAAGAAAACACATGTTTGTTAATTTAATTAGTTCATAAAAAAATTTAACTAATGCATAAAATAACTGTTACATAAAGTAACTGCAACAAACAAGTGCTTTTTGAGGGAGGGAGGAATCTGGGGATACAATAATAAACTTTTAACATTTGGCATCAATCTTATCAGGGTTTAACCCTAAATATCTTCTCGGTTAATGATGTCCAGTATTTTCTTTTTTGTTTTGGAGATTGGCAAGCGCACCTTCTAAATCGAAAAAAATAATTAAAAGCTTGCTCAAGATATTCCATAATATGGAATGAATAACAGATATATCTTTTTAAAGCTAAAATTGTTGACATCGTTTCTAAACTTTACTTTAAGATCTTCTTCGTTAGTGCATATTCTTAGTGCTTAATTCTTATAATCTGATTTTTTTTTCAAAGTGACCATATGAATTCATTGTCTTCTTCGGTACTACGATAGTCAAAACATTCTCAAACCTAGTTTCAAAATCTAAAAAAAGGGCATTTAAATGTTGGGACGTCCAAAATTATGCTCCTTTAGCTTAATTCTGGCAAGAAAGGCTGTGTGAAATGTGGTCCTAATAACATATCTATGCTGTTGCCTTATAACTGCAAATAAACTTCATTAAATTTAGTAAATAAATATGCTAAATTATACAGGTAAGTCTAGTTCCCACTTGATTAAATTTCCTTTTAATATTAGTCACGATCTGATTTGATGAGAGCCACAATCGTAGACCCCCATTTACACCTCATGGACCCCCAAATTATTTTTTTGCTGTCGTGGACCCCTTTGCAGATCGTCATAGACCCCTGGGGGTCTATATAGACCACTTCGGGAATCACTGCTTTAGACACTCCCATCGTCTGGCTCATTGTCCTTCTTATCGCGATTTGCACCGACTAAACGTGGTTTGGCCCCCATTTTACTAAGATGACTTGTCATCCTTATGCTGCCTGCTATCTTTCCTCTGAATTTGTTGGTCGAATTCGGCAACACCCTGTATTTCTTTTTTTGTACACTCTTTTAAGTTTACATATTTTTAAGAGATTAACATTATGCAAAAATTCGTTTCAAAACATGTGAATTGTATTTTGAAAATTGCAGTATGTATGACAAGATGATGGTGACGTATTTGTGCGATTCCGTTTCAAAGCGCTGTTGGCTGACCGAAAATCCTGACAATTATATTAAGTTTATTATCCCCATGGCACTCTTTGGACATAATCGCATACCCATTGAAACGAAACTAGATAACATCTCCAAGTTATTTTCAAGAGAGAAGAGAGAAATTTACAACCATTCCAGTAAGAAGGGTTTTATTTTTTGCTCTTTTAAAAATACTTTTTTCATTATAAGAAGACGTACAATAATACACCGAACTTACGAGATATTTGGGAATGAGTAATAACAGCGTAAGTCGGGGTATGATTTTGCATAAGTACATGTAAAGTGTAAACGTATAATGCCTTTGCAGCATGAAGTTATTGTCAATAAACGCCGAGCCACAAGTCCTCTCGTGAGGTTGGTGGAAGGAGAAGATAGGTGGGAGAGGCCCCTGAACACCTCCACGGTGTGGTCCCTCAAAATTGGGGGAGGACGAGCTAAATCGTACTGTCACCTGTATGGTGCTCAAAGCTACGGATAACGACAGGCGTACGTATAGCCACTTGCCATGATGAATTTCGTGGACCTGAATCTGACACAGTCGAGATCAGGAGCCCCCCCCCCATAAGGAACAACAACATCTAAAATTTTAAAGTTTTAGGGATGATCAAATAAATATTTAGATATTTGACATACAGTCAACTCTCGGTATTCGAAGTTGGAGGGACCAATGAAAAACTTCGGATTATCAAGAAGGGTAGGAAAAAACTCTCAAAATACACGAAGAGAACTTTTTTTCCCAAACACATTTAAATTTGAAACTATGTAATAAAACAATAGTACATATGAATAAAAATATTTTAAAGTATTTTTTAAATGTACATATATTATATACGCGGTATAAATATTATACAGAAGTTGAAGTCCTGTATTAAAATAATACATACTGTATATAATTATTTCGACGAAAAAATCTGTTACCTTCCTTACCTCATTGGAAATAAAATGATTTCACACCCGGTTCCCTCAGACACTGACCTCAACACCATTGGTTCTTCAAGGAAGGGTTCAGTCTGGCCCGTGCCCTATTTGGTATCACATGTTATACGTCACACAGATGAGCCATAAATAGTCATATCAATCCGACACAAAATACACAATCCAAAATACATTACAATACTACGCACACAGATGATCAAAGGGGCTTATTTACAGGGGAAGACACGCAGAGACAATACGAAACAAAACTTAAAAGCTCCAACCTGTTTGCTACAGAACTGTACATGATACTGAGTGTTCGAATTGTCGAGAGTTTTATATAAGATAACTAGGAATTAACACGTTTTGTAGTCTAGTCATCCACAGATTTTACTTCGAAGTATTGAGTGTACCCAAACGTATTGTTTTAGTTCGAAATAACAAGAATTTTTCCAAGGACTGAGCATATATTTCGAATTAGCAAAAGGTTCGTATTATCGAAGTTTTGAATTAGCGACTGTATTTTTGTAGCTACTATTTAAGTAATATGCCATAGTTTAAGAAACAATTGCGCAGTAAAAATTGATTTGGTATATTTTTTAGAAAATAATGTAAATATCAGAATTAGAAATGTTTACACACATATACACAAATACACAATTCATTTCAAGTTAACTGTCCACATTAGAAATTATATGTATACTGTCTAATAAAATATTTCAATTAATTTTTTCCAGTCAAGTGGTAAAATAAAACAAAATTATTAAATTCTAAAATAGAAAATTTCGAAAAAAATCATAAATAGTTTCGAAATATTTTGGTCAAAATTTGATTTTTCAATATATTTGGGTACGTAAATGAGCAATTTTTAGAACAATATAAACATATTTTTGTTCTGTTTCGTTTTATCGAACCCCAGTGGCTGAGTCCTAGTGTATTGCGCTTCCAGTCCGGGGTTCAAACCCTGGGCTCAGCAAGGTCGACTCAGCCTTTCATCCCTTCAGTGGGTCGGTAAATGAGTACCAAGTTTGCTTGGAAACTAACAGTGGGGATATTGCGTCAGACTGACCACTTGACCGAAATATCTGCACATGCACCCCAGCGCCAAAGGTCACGAAAACTGAGACCGGCACATTAGGCCTTGGTCCGCATGGGCTGTAGTGCCACTAAGTTCAGTTCAGTTCATCAGCCATTTATCCTTTTTGTTATAATCCTAATTTTATTTTCGTTTAATGAAAACACATATATGCTTATTTATCAATAATTAAGAAGTTAGTTTTAATTAAATACAATCACATCAAAAAATATTTAATTTTGTACAAAATTAAACAATTATTTTCCTTAACCTCTTAACTGCCGACGGTGTACATATTTGTCTGACTGAACGGGTGTTTTAAGTGAACTGGACGCAAATATAGACTTCTTACTAAAATACGATTCTTTCCTTTGAGCTGCTATCAGTAAAACTATTCCAATGGCTTTGGAATGCAATAAAATCACCTTGATTGTGTGTGTGTGTTTGGGAAGTACACTGCTGGCCACCGTAAATGCAACACCCTGAAGGAAGTACGCAAATAACATGAAATTTACAACATGCATTAGCGGAGGTGAGATATACAAATGATTAGAATTTCAGCGCAGACACACATCGAGCACGCATGTGGCGCCACCTCAAAGCGCTATTTATGGCTTGGAGATTTCGATGATTTCAAGTTCGGTAATTGTGTTTTTCTTGTGGTTTTTTCAAAAAAACGATCAGTTATGTCTCGTAGAAAACAGCGATCAGCTTTTGATCAAGTATCCGAGTTCGACAGAGGAAGGATAGTGGCCTACCGAGGTTGTGGATTATCTTTCAGGGAAATCGGTAGTAGTGTTGGACGAAACCAAACAATTATAAAGCGGATACGTGACCGTTGGATGCAGGAGGGTACGACGGACCGACGTGGTCGATCGCATCCACCTCAGTGCACCACTTCACATGAGAACAGGCAAATTGTGCGCATGGCAGTGACGGTTCGCTCAGTCACATCTCGAACCATAGCACAACACATTGAGTCTGTAACGCATCATTCAGTGTCTGCGTGTACTATTCGACGCCGTTTACAGCTAAGTGGTCTGTCCGCAAGACGTCCATTGCTTGGTCTACCCTTGACGCAGAACCACAGACGTCTCCGCCGCCAATGGTGCGATGAAAGAAGGATGTGGCGGCAGAATGGAATGAAGTTGTTTTTAATGACGAGTCACGTATCTGTCTGCAACACCACGATGGTCGGATTCGAGTCTGGTGACACCGTGGAGAGAGGATGCTGAACGTTATGCACCGCCACACTAGTCCTGCACCGGGTATTATGGTATGGAATGGTATTGGATATCACTCTCGCACTACTCTAGTACGCATTGCCGGTATTTTAAACAGCCAGCACTACATCTCCGAGGTGTTGGAGCCAATAGTCCTTCCTTACCTTCAGGGCTTGGCCACAGCCATATTTCAACAAGATTAGGCACGGCCACACGTGGCACGCATTGTCCAAAGGTTCTTCGTCAATCGCCAGATTGAATTGCTTCCCTGGCCGGCTCGCTCTCCGAATCTTTCACCGATAGATAGCATGTTGTCCATGGTTGCTCAACGATTGACATAGATTACACCCCCAGCTGCCAAACCAGATCAACTTTGGCAACGTGTAGAAGCTGCTTGGTCTGCTGTACCCCAAGAACCCATCCAAAGTCTTTTTGAATCAATGCCAAGGCGTGTGGCAGCGGTGATCTCCAACAATGGCGGCTATTCTGGCTACTGATTCTGGCAGGAACCACACTTCCCAGAAGTCTATAAATTTAATCATTTGATACTCGGTCAGCATGTTATCTACAAAATAAATTTTATTGTGCTATCTCTTGTATTTCTTGGTTTTGCTATTACAGTAGCCAGCAGTTTATTTGCTCAAATCATAAAAAAATTTGATTATTTGTGCCTCTCTCCAATACACGTATAAACTCGCCTACGTGAAAAATGGTGGCACTAGAGATCGAATTGCGTAACTTTTCATCAGAAATATCTTACGGCAAGGGTCAACTGAGCCCAGGCTCAGCGTATCAGCCTCGATGGTGGCTTGTCTTTTTTTGCACTCATCTTTAGGAAAATCATGATCAGAATACCTTTAATAATCAAGTATTATCCCGTACATATTCTGTGAAAAATTAGGAATTTCTAGCTTTATATGCTAACTGGCAAAATTGCACTGCTATGGGATGACCATCGTCCCTGTCTAGGACTAGGCCTACCACCATACACAGTTAATGCTCATTTAGAGGAAAGGCTGCAGTCGGTCAAATCAGTTTATGCCATTTTTATACGCATTTATCTGTTACGGATAACTGTTTGTACGAGTATATTTGACAATGTGTATACTATATACCATCTACGTTTAAGGATCTCTGGTGGGGCCGACTTTTCACATAGGGACATAGAGCCTCAAGAAGTCTCAACACGTCTCTGCTTTTAATCGGTATTACAGGGGTTAACACTAGAACGTCCAGGATTTCGATTACCCGTAAACGTCCACTGGTGTCATTTCGACACCACAGCATAAAACATATAAAATAATTGCAGGACTATTCAGTAGGGTTTAGTCTTATGACTTTTTAATATTATTTCATGTAATTATTATACATTATGACCCTTTATATCATACAAAACTGACGTTGACATTATGTTTTGCGCGAAGCTTGTTTTACCACTGCTTCTTCGCAAAACATTTCGATTCACAAATCTACCAGAAACAATACCATATTATACGGTATCCATTCTATACCATCCCCAGTGACATATATATCAAGATTAACTGGAATATAATCAATTACATCTACACGTTCTTCAGATTCTTCGCAGTCACTTTTATTCAACCTTATGTCTCCATCGGAATCTAAATTAGAGCCGATTCATTCTCAGAAAGCTCTCGCAACAAATTAGCTATTAGGGCTTAGACCTTTTTTAAGAGCCATCGTTTCAAGATGTCTGCTCTGCAGTAAGTTCTACAATCGAATGAATTATTTTTATGAGCGGATAAGCAAATACTATGTAACGAAACACTTAGACACAACAATTTTAGTACAATTGATTCATTTTCACCACTCATTTCGATGGACTAAATTCATGTGACGTCATAATCACATGATAATTTTGAACCACGTGTTTTTAGCCAATCAAGTTCAAAAACACATGTGAAGTCATAGTCACGATAAATGCAATTATCTATTTTCAGCAAATCAGTTCATGCACTTCGTTGTTGCCAAATTACGCCTTTTACAGAAACTTTTTTTTAAAAAAATTAATATTTTTCACTTTTAAATAAAGTACATGTGTATAAAACAAGACTTTTTTTTCTTTAATTTAAAAATCTTTTTGCAGAAATTTCTTTTTATAACCCTTGAGCATCTTTACCCAATTATGCAATTTGAAATTTTATCTAAGTTTTACAAATAGAATAAAAAGTACGAGCTAGTTTATTGTCTGTTTTGAATTCAATGTATATATATAGAACATGTGTTTATATTATTATGTGACCGTCATGAATTTAGTCCATAGCACTGTATTCAAGGTCAAAATAATACGTGATTAGAACTTTAAGAAGTTTGTTTTACTAATGGCATTTACTTAGTGAACTGGATTTTGTTGAACTACAGTTTTTTATAATGATGAATTGCCTTGGTATCGGAATGACACCAACGGACGTACTAGGTATACTTAGTTGGAAAATCACTCCTAATTAACCTAGAACCACAAAAACTATTCTGTATAATCACCAGAGAAAATGATTAAAAGTGACAAAAAATTTTCAAATTCCCTGCAAAAATGCGGAAAGGAGAACAAAGTAAACAGAATTCAGTGTAAAATTGACACCGTCCAACGTTCTAGTGTTAAATACAAATTTTAAATGTCAGTTAAAAAAATCTTAGAGTGACAAAACCTAGAAACATTTTAAATAAGTAAACGAGTCTAGAAAAGAATGCAGTTTCATATTATGATGAGTAATTTTTCTTGCAGAAACCGACTCACCCAGAGCGACTCGACCAGAGAGAGTAACTACAAAATCCCCTCTTGGTTCTAATCCCGATTTTCTCAGACGTCGCAAACGCGAAGCACCCTCGCCACCCTTATACAGGATCGACGACATTCAATCAGAATCAAAGATGGCATCGGATACAGAGCAATTCGGGAGGAATAGTTTGTGGCGAGAGAAAAGGGAGGACAATCACTCAAACGAGTCAGAGGAAATGGATCAAAGCACTGAAGAAACAGACACCAGAGCCCAGAGGCAACAAATGAAACGCTCGGCTCCAACCGAAGACGAAATCAGTTCCCAGACTTCTGATGCAACTGATGCAAACTACAACTCTGATGAGTCATCGACCCCAGAAAGTTCTGAACAGAAAAGAACACCACAGCACGAAGAGCTGTATCGGGCGCAACTAAACGATGATGACGAGGACGACAACGAAGTGGATCCGGCCCTCTTCCTTTCCAAAGTAGATCCCATGTACAAAGTCGCTCGAAGTAATAGTTTGAACTACAGATCACTTATGGATGATGATGATGTTTCAGGTATGTATTACGGTTATGGAGATCATTCACATTATAGCTACCCACAAAGCTATTATAAGGGCCCATCTTATTTTGAACGGCGGAGAAAATTAAAACCTCCAATGTATTCTCAATATGCACAAATGAAACCCAAATATTATCAATCACCAAAGAAGGCAATGGCATCGCCATATCACAAGAACAAATACGGAAATCGTGGATACAAACCACCTAGACCAGCCAAAGTTGGATATGGGGACAGCAGTTATGGTGAACTTGATAATGATTTGTATTATGGATAAGTATTAAAGCATCATAACGTGGATATTAAATATTTATTAGACTTTTAGCTTTAGCTTTTATTCAATGTAATATTTAACAAATTCAATAGATAATTCTTTCGTAAGCATCTGATTTTTCAAACTGTGAGTAAAATTATTTTAAAAGGAAAAATAAAATGAGATTTAGTTTTTGAATTTGATGTATTGACTCATATTTCGTTCAATATAATCACTGGAAAATAAATTATTACATGCCTCAATTGTTGTTTATGTAATTGTTTTAGAACATGTGATAACAATCACGAACACGAAGAAAACACGCTTTCAACAATTCTTCAATGTGCAATCTAAACTTCTTTAAAGCGAAAAAGCAGTTGATGTTACTTCAATTCTAAGGATTTTTCAATTCAGCAGCACCAGGGGGAAAAATTTAGTTATTTTGGTGTATAAACAAACGTTTGATTTTTCAAGAAATATTTTAATGAACAATTTTTCAAGCCAAACATTTTCCGTAAATATTTTTTCTTTACCGATTATCTTTTTTCTTACCCATTATCAAGGTAAATGAGGCTTTATATGTTTTTTCTCCGAATAATATTTTGAATATAGTATTTCAAACATTTTAAAGGAAAAAATTAAATTTGGGATTTTAAGTTTACTTATTCATAGTTTTTTCTTTTTAAAAAAATATTTTAAGAACAAAAATATTTTTTATAATAAAAATTTAAAGACATGCACCTATACTAAGTAGAGCTTGCTTAAAAATAAAGCTTTTATAAAATAAACACTCTATTATCCTCATCATCATCTATGAAGTGACGGCTCAGGATGAGCCAAAGCCTTCTGAACCAGATGTTTCTAACCACTTCCATTCGTCGCGAAGCTCCTCTAAATATTAGTTTTGAAGTCTGAACAATCCTTCTCTATTGGACTTACGAGATGTGAAAAAAACAAACAAAAACCCGAGACTGGTCCAATAAATCATTGTACTTAAATCAGTTCTGAATGACAATATCACCGTCAAAGTAATTCCTTTCAGCCTTCATACACTTCTGCATTAACTGTTGCCATTGCTAGCAACAGTTCCGGAACGAGGTTTTTAGAAGGTCCTTTAGGAGATTTTCCGTTTCTGCCTGAACCTCTTCAACTAAGACAAAATGGGTTCTCTTTCAGCAATATTTAACAGTAGGAAATAAAAAAATTCGAATGGGCCAAATCTGGTGAATAAGGAGAATGACCCATAATAGTAATGTTTCTGGGTTTCAGAAAATGCTTGACCGATAGGGCCGTGTGAGCGTGTGCATTGTCTTGGTGCAGCCGCCATCCATCACTCCCTAATTCTGGCCTCCCCCCCCTAATTTTTCACAATGTCTTTTTAGTATTTCAATGTAGTAATGTTGATTAACAGTCTGACCACTGATTTGAGTGGGAACCCACTCATATCACGAATTTCGACAATGTTTTGTTCTGTAATCGCTGGCCTTGGTCACCCAACAATTTCGTCATCTGCCACACTAACCCTTCCCCCTAAAAACCTCTAATACCCTTCATACACATGTGAATTAGACAAATTTTAATTTCCTTAAGAATTGGTAATGTTTTTCATGACTGATTTTTTAAATTTCACAAAAAGCTTGATATTGATTCGACATTTTTCCAGTAAAATGCAATTGCACGTGTTCCTTCAATGACGCACTACTCCAAAATGGCGGTATCGATTAAGGTCAAACTGGTCACATGGGTACAGGAGGTTGCGGGATGACGTCACTGAAACAGTTGTTGCCAACTCCACTCTTTTTTCAAGCTACAAACTTAGTCTCGTTTTTGTGTCACAGCTGTTTATCTCTTTAACTTTCATGCCTTAAATAAATTCATTATGAACCATTAAAAGTCAAGACAGTCAAAATTTGACGAATTTTAAACAAAATAAATATACCTTAATACTAAATTTATAGTTTATTTTTTCTAGTGAAAAATTCAAATTAATGTCCATTTTGTCATATCCATTCTAAAAATTTATCACCACGTCCTTTTCATAATCGTAAAACCTTTTTGTTACTTCCTTGTTTTTGTTTTAAGAATTAACGTATAATTTTTGTTATTATTATTTCATTTGCCAAGCACTCAACATTTTTAATATTTCGTTTTAAAAAGTAGCTTTTAAATTCATGCTTGAGTTGATAATGAAACAGCTGCTGAAAGAAGAAAAATGTGATGCACTTGTTTCGGATTCGTATTTGTTCGAATTTCAGCCAAGAGGGAATAAAATAGAACGTTTTTTTTAAGAATACCAAACAATTTATAACTTCTTTGCGAGGCTGTGACAATTGAAACAAATGATGCTCAGAAGTATAAGTAACTATTTTTGTGAATAAACGACAAAAATGAAACAGAATATTTTCTTTTCGGTTTGGTGATATTTCAACAGAAAATAGAAACTTGTGTATATTGATGAATTATTTCAACTCCCATGAACTTTGTAAAACTCGTAAGTTTTATTCGTAGTGAAAAAGTATCATTATACACTTTTCGCATTATATATTTCGTATATACAGTAGAAGTCCGATAATCCGGCACGTTCGGGACCGGCTCGGTGCCGGACTACCGAAAATTCCGGTCTATCGGGTGGTAATTATAAGAACAATTAGGTTAATAATTAAACTACAAATACAGTATGCAAATACATACAACAAAGTTTATTTTACATTTCATTTAATATACGTACACGTACTGTAAAACATATTTCACTTAGATTTAAAAAAGTCACGAATGTCTTTTTGTTTTCTTGACTTTTGGCGTTTAGTATAAAATTTATTTCTAATGATATGGAAATCAATAATTGGTAAATATCGCCCCAATAGCCCTGTTTCATCAGCATTGTAAACCTGTTCAGGTGTTAAATCATTATCAGCCACGATCTTCTCAAACTCGTCTTTGTATTTTTCTACAGAGTTTTAGTTTGCTGAGAGTGTTTCTCCAGTTACATCAAGTCTTCGAATTCCATGCCGAAACTTAAAGTTTCTGAGCCAACCATCAGAATAATTACATTCACTTTCAGCAACTCTTAAATCTGGGACGAATTTCTTTGCCTTTTCAACAATCATTGGCCCTGTTACCGGCTTTCCTTCAGAACGTACTGCCCTAAACCATTTGAACAATACACTATCTACCTGTTCCAGTTTTGGTTTTTTTAATGTTTGTCTAGAAGTCAATTTTTCAGTTGTTACCGATTGAGAAGCAAACTTCATTAGTTCATCTTTTTGTTTTTTAATGTCACAAATAGTTGATGAGCCAATATTAAACTCATTCATTAAAATATTTCTATTCTCGCCTTTTTCTAGCCGTTTGATGATTTCTAGTTTCTGATTGAGAGTCAGCGTTACGTGTTTTCGTTTCTCTCCTTTTGAACTCGAAGGCTTAGGTTTTGAAAACATGGTCACTGTACAGTTAGAACAAAAATCACTTTTTTTATAAACAGTTTCAAAAGTTACGTTTACTGCGATGTGAAAGGACACAAAACAACAACGCACAAAAAAATAGCAAAGACGCTTCGTGATTGATTAACGGAGCTACACTGCACCTGAATTTGTTGTGACAGCTGACAGAAACAATTAGCCTTCCGCTAATTGTTTCCGAACAATACCGAGCTCTTCCGGATGATCCCGAACTACCCCGATAACTTCCGAATAGCTCTCGAGCGTTTTTATTTGCTTTAAAGACACTTTTGGAGAAAACCAAAATTTTTACAATTTTCCGGAGCAATGCCGGACTATCGGGTTTTCCGGACTGTTAGATGCCGGACTAATGGACTTCTACTGTATTACGACATTACTTTACATTTTTTAGATCACAAAAGTCTTCATAACTTCATAAGAAATTTGCCATCACCACTTAGAAAACTCAATTTTGAATTAAGCTTGAATTAATATTGCTCTTGAGTAGCCTCAAAATTTTTACCATTGTTAAAGTAACAAGGCCTAGTTCAGATAGCTCTAACTTCCTCACCACATCAGTTAAGGCTTTCATTGCCCCAGTTCGATTTTTGTTGCTTTTTTATTTCTAATGAGTCGGCGGTTTGGTATTTTACCATTGCAGACCTAGTACATTCCCCCAAAACTGGTATTTCTTTTTAATGCGGCTCCATGTAGATCATAGGTTCCCAACCTTTTTTGAACTGACACCCCCTTTTCTAGTGAATATTTTGATACCTCCCACTCTAGAGAAATAAGTGTACATAATACAGGGTGAAAACAAGAGTTAAATTTTAAAAAAAATAGTCTGTTACTAATAGAATATATTTTTAAATTTTTTTTAAGCTCGAATTTTTTTACTTGCGAATCTGAAATAGCACTTGCCACAAATATATTTAAATGTGTATTATTATATATTTTAGTTATAAATAGGATACTGTTGGAATTGAAACACACGCTGCTGAATTCCTTCTTCATTTAAAACAGTGAAATAAAAGTCTTAGTTTACTGTGTTATAAAGACGGGCAGGGATTTTGATGATACGAAATAATTCATAATAAAGTATTGCTTTCAAAATAAATATAATTTGACAGTTTCAGCCTTTAAAGAATCACATGTTAATTCCTGGTTAGCATATTTAATTATGTTTCTTCGACAATATATGTAATGAAATGCAGTGGACGAGACATTTTTCATACTGTTCACAGAGACCAAAGAGAACACGTTCACTACAGAAATCACTTCCCGAACTACCGAAATCTGTGAATTTTTGTACATGTGATATAGAAGTGATTTAAATACATACAATCAACATAAGTAAACAGTATTAAAGTTTACTTTTTTTAGTACATAATCAGCGTGGTTTTTTAGTCTTTTTTAGAGTATGTCTGGTTAATCTGCCCAAACCCCTCCGTGTCATCTCAAAGCCCCCTAATTTTCTCCGGATCTTGTACTGCCTGCCTCCTTGAAAGCCTCAAACGCACACAAGGGGGCATTATCGCCCGGGTTGAGAACCTATGATATACACTGGTGTCCAAAAGTTAAGCATAATTGATAATTATGTGAATAAAAAAGGAACTAAATCTTAATGGCAGGAAACGTGATATGCGAGTGTAAAATGGTTATAAAATAAGGAAGCACACACAAATCAAAAGAATGATAATAATTAATTTTACTATCCAAAGTAGCAGTTTGAAAGAAAACTGAGCATAGCAAGGATTCACACTTTAAAGAAAAAATGAAAGAAAACATTAAATAAAATACTGATGCTGCAGTTTAATAAGGCATGTGGCCACCTCTGACAGCCAGGCACGCTGCACAGCGATTTACCATACTTGCTATGAGATGATGAATGAGTTGTGGGCTCAAACAGTTCCAAGCTTCTTGAAAGCTCTCTTAAGTTCTGTAACAGAGTTTGGTGGGTGCGAAAGGGCTGCAATTTGTCTCCCGAGCATATCCCATACATCCTCGATAGGATTTAAATCAGGGGAGTTCTCAGGCCACGACATGCGCTGGATGCTTTCCGTTTCAAGGAAGTCATCAATCAGGACCACTCGATGACATGGCGCATTATCATCCATGAATATGAAGTCAGGACCGACAGCACCTCGAAACAAGCGAACATAAGGCTCAAGAACTTCGTCTCTGTATCTTTGAGCAGACACAGACCCCGTGTCAAAGAAATGGATGTCTGTGCGACCGTCCATCATGATGCCTGCAAATGCCATTACTCCCCTTGATGGAAAACCATGTCTTTCCGTTATGTTTCTTGGTTCAAAACGTGTTCCACGTTCTCTCCATATCATTACCCGCCGAGAATCACTCCTCAGACTAAACCGGGACTCGTCACTGAACATCACCATTGGCCCACTATCCCACACTCCAATGTTGATGTTTCAAACTCAGTTCAAAGGAGCTCGTTTATTCACAGACGTGAGGGGAATGCAAACTGCTGGTCTTCTGGCATACAGGCCAGTATGATTGATTCTCCTGTAAACAGTTTGTCTTGAAATTCGTACTCCTGTGGCGACTGTGAGCGCCGAACCCAGTGCTCTGGCAGTACTGCCCTCTGACGTCGCGCACTTATTACCAGATATCGGTCTTGGCGAGGGGTTGTGACTTTTGGTCGACCTCATACTGGTTGTCGGGTAACATCTCCCGTTCTTTGAAACCTCTGCCACAGTCTTGAGATCTCAGACTGGTCCACATTCAGAATTCGAAACACTTCGGTTTGTGATCGTGAGGATTCCAGCATTCCAACGATTCTTCCTTTCGTAAACATGTCCAATTGGCGTCTTTGTGCCCTCATTCACCTTGTTTGATGGTTAACAACGTTCCTTCGCACAGCAGTTGCACGAAACTTGTCTGAACTGCCTATACTCCGTGAATCGGTTTCTCCACGTTCTGACATGCACCGGTGTTTCGCGCAGGACGTAGTCGACTGAAAAGTTTTGCATAAACCCAATGTTTCTTCGTCACCCAATTAATATCCGCTAGAAATTTGGAATAATTTTTCGAATATTTACTCCATGTTTTTCGCATTTTACGATTTATGCTTAACTTTTGGACACCAGTGTAGATAGTATAACAATTGCCGCAAGTTATTTTGATGCCCAGTTTCCTTCCCAGAGGGGGCTCTGACAATTAGAAACCGTACTGGCAATTTAATTTCGCCGACAGCACCCAAGTCAAACAGGCACTAATGTCATTTTTACATACTGCATAAACACACTACAAGAACGCTGTGAATTTTTTGCGTCATGAAAATTCACTTACTTGGGCTGGGATCGAACCAACAAACTTGGACGAACAAGACCAGAGCCAAACTAACTATGCCATCCAATTGGCCTAGTTCAATTGTTATGACCCCCAATATACAGTATGAGGAATTTGTTGCTAAATAACTAGTAAAACTACATATCGACTGAGGCAACAGGACCAATGGATTGATTGCTTTCAGCTACACTTAGAAGGGAGAGGATTAAGGGTTAATCGTCATGAATTTAGTAATTTTGATCCCTGATGACGAGGATGACACCTGAGCTGGCACACCTTTCATGAAACTTCCACCAACTTCTGGAAAAGCCTCAACCTATTTATCGAGCAGTAGTCCTTTTACACTTCGGATCTTTAGAAACAGGTGATGATTCGACATATGACTCACGGTTCAGTAGAAACAATGTTGATTACGAATTTCTGACCATGACTACGCGGCGACCAGGACCCCACGAGTCATGGAAGCGTACAAAAAAGGCTTTAAAATCTAATAATGATTTATTCGATAATATTAAAATGCTTATATTATTTTGAATGTAATTTGTTCAAATTTTCTTAGACGCTATTTGGAAAGTTATTGAAGTGAATCAGTGTGGGCGGTGATATCCATATAAGCCACTAACTGCTTCTGGACCGAAGTGATCATTTTGGCCTAGGGGTAGGGTGTGTGCTTTCGGAACGGAAGGAACCCAGAACGAATCTCCTTCATTGGTGACACTGGGAACTTCGAACAAACGCAACCTTCGCACAGCAATCGTTGGCGCCATCTATCCACCGCAAATGCCATCAGACACATGACGCAACAACAAAAGCTGTCTCACATATGACGTAATCAACAAAAACCACCTCGCACGAATGACGCAACCGGCAAAGTCGTCTGAATGACGCAACAGCTCACACACTCGCCATAACAACGATATCGTTCGTTTGCCTTACCGACTCACTCGTAGGGAAGGGTGTGGCGGTAATAACCATATAAGCCACTAACTGCTTCTGGACCGAAGTGATCATTTTGGCATAGGGGTAAGTTTTTGTGCTTACGGAATGGAAGGTGCAGAGAACGAATCCTCCTTCAATTGCTTATTAATGTCGCACTATAAATCTGCACAAGAGCTATTAGTGACGGGCCTCTGAATTTGAATCATGGTCAAGTGACAAAGACAACACCTAAAATGGACCACCCTTTCCCAAATTCCATACAAGGGCAACAGAAGGATTTAAAGCCACTAAAGATTTAACTCGCATCAACTCCTCTGCACGGTTGGTCTTCAGTGGCACTAGGCTTGAACTTATGACACGTCAACCACGAGTCCGTGACCTTGACTGCGGCCACCCTTTGTACTTGAACTCCCGACTGAACAGAAACAATGCCAGTTCCGAATTCGCGACCACAAACACTCGATAAATTAGATAAAATTAAAATTCATGTACAGTAAAGAATATAATTTTGTTCACATTTTTGCACGTATCTCATTAGGATTACAATTCCCTTAAACAAATGGGACGTTCTGAAAGTTAGTTTCGTCATTTTTTTTTAAACGGAAGATGAAAAACATCAAATGAAACTATTACCATAAGAAACCACACCCGTCGCTAGTTCAACAACGGAAGAAGCGTCAACGAAGGATGAATGACGCATGCGCAGATCATCGAAGAAGAGAGAGTAGCAGCAGAAAGGAGTGTATGAGGGCATACTGCTATCCTGAGTGATAGAGAGAGAGTTATATTCACGTCGCACTAGAAAGCTGACCGAGGGGTATTGGCAGTGTAACTTGTAATTTTGAACCACGGTCAAGTGACGTGGACGACACCTGAGCTGGCACCCTACCTCTCCTAACTTTCATGATGCTTGAGCTTCGACACTTTTATAGCATACATCACCCCGCTCTGTACGGCGGGTCTTCAGCGATACTAGACTCAAACTCATGACATGCCCCCCTGCAATGAATCATATACCTTGACTCCTCGGCTACCGTAGCCACTATACGTGAATGAACACTTAATTTCGGAGCATCTTTCGTATATAGTGTTATAAATAAAATTAACTACACATAAAAAATAAATTAGCTGAATATAATAGAATAACTTTTGATAATTATTTACATAAATTTAATTGCAGAATAAGTATTTTAAATAATTAACAATAATAAAAAAATTCTCTTTTATATTAACCTCTTAATGTAACTTTTAAAAACGTTTAAATGAATCAAAAGGAAATTTTTTTATAGAAAGAGCTTTATTTATATGAAATTGCTTAAAAATTACCCTTGTTAGGTAAAGTTTAACGGAGGCATTCTGGAGGAAAATTTATTCAAACACCTAATCAGAGTGTAACGAAATTATCTCTTGAAAGCCTTGCAAATTATAGATAGCTAAGTGGTAAAATATCTGAATGGTACATAAACCCTTTACACTATTATTTTTAAGAGGCATTTATTCTAATTATACTTTAAATGGTTTTATGCTCTGCCATTTACAGATTTAAATTATATAAAAATAAATTTATAATTCAAAGTAATTAATAAATTATCACATAAAAGTCAAATGCTAGATTTCCTTAAGGGTACCAAGACATGTTGGAAAGAGTAACATGCCTAAATAAAGACTCTTTGTATATGAGACATGTATCTTTAAAAATTTCTAATAGAGCTTAGATTTTTCTTCGTGATCTTAATAAAGGTATTTTTAATTATTCTGAAGTAAAAAAAAGTTATTTAATTTATATCTTTTTTTTCTGTTTAATTAAAGTTGGACATAATTTTGAGAACTCAAAGCACATGCTTATGTTTTAGGTACCATTTATTAAAAAAGTATATCTCTTAAATAATTATATTATTATAGAACATTTTTTGCACCTATATAAAACAATATGCAAAATATTATAAACCTATATTGTTAGTATATGTTCTTTAAAAAAATCTTTTAGTTTCTTTAAAAAAATCATAAAACTTTGTAATCTTTAAAAAAGGCGAAAAATAGAAATTTTCAACATAACTACCTTTAAAAAATTATATACAACTTATAGTAAAAAAAGTTTTACTATATGCACAGGTATACTGCATAGAAAAATAAAAAAATTGAAACCATATAGTGCAATAGTTTTTTTAAAAGTGTACCTAAAATAAAAATTATGCTTTGGAGAAAAAGTGAAAAAAACTAACCACATATATTTGTAAAGTTTGTTTACATTTTTGTCAATCACTTGTTTCATATTTTAAGGTTATTTATCAACGAACATACAAAATTATGCAGATTGCTAAGTGATAAAATATCTGAATGGTATATGAATCATATTACATTATTATTTTATGAGGCATTTATTATAATTATATTTTAAATGGTTTTTGCTCACATTTACAGATTTAAATTATACTAAAACAAATTTAACAATTCAAAGTGATTGATATATTATCACATAAAAGTGAAAAATGCTGGATTTCCTTAAGGTATCATTTCTCTCGTCAGCATTATTATTTCACAATTAATTTTTACCCCCTGTCCTTCTAACGCCAGACCAACAACCATTGTATAAATGATACAGATCTTCATACTCTTCGGCTCGAATTGCAAAACAATAATTTACATGTATTATATAATTCTATTTTTTGCATATATTGTAAGCAGGACAAAAATAAATTTCAAGTCTTCATCTCTGCATTTTAGTTTGTAATTCATATTAGTGTCTCTAAAAAAACAATGTTTCCTAATCACCTTTGCTCTAAATTCCCCTGAATGTTTATTCCGTCTTTGCTCTGCACTTTGACACATACAATTGTTCATGAGTAAATATTATTTCCTTCAATGTTACCATAAGTAGACTTTTCAAAACTCTATCCCTGTATTTATTAACAGTCATACCAAGCAAAACTGTCCAGGCTTTAGGTTTTCAACTATCCGATAGGTCTGAAGTTTTTCTAACTGACCAGAATGTTATTTTTTAATTAATCTCTTTTTTAAAAAATTCTGTCTTTCGTACAATTTCTTGATTTGTTCTTTTTTCGTAAAATTCGTTTTTGGTCTTCTTCCGTTAAATTTGACATTTTATGATCCACTTTTTTGCGAGCCTCATGTGTAAAAAAATTAAATATATTACATCTTCACGAATTTTTTTTATATATATAGACATGCTCTTATGTATAGTTTTGGACATGGTCTATCCTTGCACATATTTTGCTCTCAATTGTGATTTGTTCGATCGAAAATAATACAAACGTGCTCCTACAATCTTCAGGTACGCATTTCTGATGTTGCGTTAATCTTTGAGCTTGAAGTAGTTGCTTGATCCGAAAATTGAGCCTTCTTGCTAATTTGTAAGTGTAATATTGAACAGGACTTACTTACTACCTTTTTATTATTGCTCTTGTGTGTGAGATAAATAAATTTACTACACCATCACAAAAAATTTCTTATAAAAAGAGAGATAAAACCAGATTTATATCACAAGAATATCGAGAAGTAAAACATTATTAAATTATTATTTTTTAAAAACACTGAATTGAAAAATTTTACTAAGTACAAAGTGTGACACACACACACAAAAACGAGACTAAGTGTACAGCTTGAAAAATGAAAGAGTTGGCAACAACTGTTTCAGTGACGTCATCTCCCACACCTCTATCCATGCGGCCAGTTTCGTCTTAATCTATCACGCCAGTTGGGAGTACTGCGTTATTGAGCGAACAAGTGAAACTGCATTCTGCTGGGAAAACGTCGAATCAAATCAAGTTTCTACTGAAACTTAAGAAACGACGAAAGCATCTCAAATATTAACCGAGGCTTATGGAGATGGAACTCGGTTTCGTGCACATGTGTTTGAAGGCAATAAGCGGTTTTCACGTGCTGGGCGCCCAAGGTCAGCGATTACAGACGAAAACATTGCCAGACATAGTGATATGATTGGGTTTTCACTCGCATTAGTGGTCAAACTGTTAATCAACACTAGTACATTGAAGACTAAAAAGACATTCCAGAATTGGGGAGTGATAGATCGCTGTAGCACCAAGACAATGCATCCGCTCACATGGCCATATCTGTCAAGCAGAGTTACTGACAAAAAATAACATTATTATGATGAAGCATCTTCCTTATTCACCTGATATGGCACCATAAGACTTTTTTTTTGTTTCTTAAGGTTAAATCTTGCTTAAAGAGAACCCATTTTACCTCAGTTGAAGAGATTCTGTCAAAAACGAAGAATTTCCTGAAGGGACGTCGCTCCAGAACTGTTACCAGTAATGGTAGCACAGAACGCAGAAGTGTGTGAATGTTGAAGGGAACTGCTTTGAAATGATACTTTCACGGGCAACTAAATCTGTAAGTAAAATAATTTATTGGACCAGAGTCTCGTTTTTTGTGTATGTGTGTCACACCTCGTATAATAGACCCCCCCCCTCCCATCAAAAATCAAAATCCTCGCAGAAGTAGATCCTTGCTTCGAAAGAAAAAGTCAATTAAAATTTGCCTTACGTCAATACTCCATTAGTATGAATATTAGATTAAAATCGGCCTTTTTTACGGCGTAAATTAAGATGATTAATAACAATTTTCCTAAACTCTATCTACATTTAAAAATTCATAAATATAAAAATAATTTTTCCATGAATTAAATCTTATTTTCAATTTTTTTATACAAAATTGTGGGGGGATTAATGAAGAGAAATTTATTAGTTAATTTTAATTTAATATGTGGCCTTTTGTAATGAATATAATGTGCCAATTTTTTTATTATAATAGTTATTGATCAAATTTTAAATTTAATGGTAAAATATGTAGAGTTGATAATTTAGTTCAAAATATTTTGGGTTAATCCGCAATAGTCACTTTATTATTTAAAAAGATAATTGAGAAATTATTAATAAATTAAAATATATAGAAGTGTAATATTAATATCAATAACTTTAATAAGGAACCAGAAAAATATGAAATAAAAACACAACAGAAAAAGAACTTTTTTCAATCAAAGCCAATTTATTAAAAACGGGTTTACTAGTTATTTAAATAAGCAATGAAAGTAAATTATTCTAGATACAAAACAAACAAACAAAAAATCGAATATTTTTTACAATTTATCAGAGATAGTTTAAAATACCTTTATTGAGTCATTTTTAAAACATACTGCAAACGAAAAAAAAAGCAAATACTTACCATATGGGGAAAAAATCACGATTAAGTAAAAAACAAATAATAAAAATAAAAACTTAACCAGAAATAAGACTTTAAACTGGACAAAAATAAATTTTTAACAGCAGAGATCAAAGCGTATGCAATACTTACTGCATTCCCATGGAATGTGTATTCATCATATTCTGGTACATGTCCTGCGGCCCCCTGGGTTGTTGTTGAGGGGGAGCATTGTGGAACTGGTTGTTATTCATTATGTGCCCTTGAGGGGAGTTGGAGTGCACAAGGTAGCCTTGTTGTTGTTGTTGATGGTGGGACTCGGGGGATCTCAGGTGGGAAAGGGACTGGAAAAAAAATCAAAATTGTTCGATTTTCAAAATTTGGAAACAATAAAATTTGGAACACATCGAAGGGTTTTTTTTACAGTGTGATATACAATTAATGACGAATTTCTCTCAATCGTAATTTTAATTCTAAAACTTTCGCGCTAAAACTTAAGTTCAAAAGTTCTAAAATAGCTTCATGAATATAGGCCAATTTTTTATTCCAATTTTATCCAAATGGAGTATTAATGCATTAGTAAAGAAGATTCCTATGTTGAATACTTTTATAGATTTATATATTACACACATATTTTTCCATAAGAACACAACGAAAGTTCAAAAAACATGATTAAATCAAACTGTCCAAAATGGCTTCCAAAAGAAAACATAAGAAATTCGGTTTTACGTTTTTTTAGTTAAGTTAGCAGCTATGAAAATAATTCAGTATTCAAATGTTTTTATCTTGTAACATTAGTACCTATAAAAGTCTGAGTATTAAAAACGTTTATGTTTTCTATAATGATAAAAACGAAGCATTTCAGTGATGAGGATATACTGAAGAAAATAACTATCATTCTGAAATTTTTCTTCCCAAGGCAAGACTTTTATACGTTTCGTACTATTTTATGAAACAATCTTACGTGATAATAAATGTATTGAAAAATACTACTTTCTTAATCCTTGTCGTATTTATCGAACGTTTTTTTCATATTACAATTACCTCATTCTTACAAACATTTCGAATATTCAACCCTCTCCAAGTAGCACATTCGAATTAGAGAATAAAAACAAAGACGTGTTTGTACTTATAATTAAAGCTTATAAAATTTTCTCAAGATAGAATTGGTGCCAGTCATTCAGAATCTTTTATAAATAATCCCCTTTTTGGTCAAGGTGATTTCAAACCCATTGAAACGGGGGAAATGACGAGAAAAAAATTACAAAATTTAGAACAACTCAAACGAATTTTTTCAGACAACTAAACTCATTATAAAACAAATGTAATTTACACAGCAAAATGATCTGATTTGCAGACCAGTATAACCTTGTTTGCTCTGCCTTTATTTCTATGACTTCTTATCTCTTCATTGTTCCAAGGATAATTGCGCGATTAAGCGCGAAAAGAATTCTATGGATCATTTATGTTATAAGTTTTGATTGACAAACAACCGATTTGATGGACTAGATTATACACAAGAATGTGTGGGAAAGCTTTGTAAAAGAAACATAATAAAATATCAAAAGTCACATTCCGTTCTAATTTAGTTGCAGTATAGAATAATTCAACTTGCTTTCGCTTTAAAAATTATCGTTATTTTTAATCAAACGTCATCAAAATTATAAAATCAAAGAAAATAGTCGATTTCACCAAACGATTAAATTCATTTTAATGAGTTCTGTTGTTGTTTTAATAGATACAAAGCAATTCTTTTTATTCTAATCTAGGCAATATGAAAGACCGTGATTTTAAAGTAGGCGGGGAAAAAAATTATAAGGTAAAAATAGGGTCAATTTATATTAGGTTAAACTAATCTTTCATTTCGGAAATTCAGAAATGTCTTAAGAATCTCATATATATATATATATATATTATATATATATATATATATTATATATATATATATATAAAAGAAAAAAATCAAACATTGCTTTGTATTTCAATACAATATCTGTTTAGATTTAATATTAATGCGCTATTTACTTTAAAATTAATTTATGATTGATTAAACCTAATTCCTTTTAATTCAGGATTTTAGTCAAACATTTTGCGGATTAAAAACTGTTCAAAGCAAGAGCTTGTATATTTGTATTTGTAAAGAGTTTAAAGAGAACAAGGAATTTGATTAATAATTTTAGCACTGTGTTAAAATTTATGTATAAAAATATTTTTTTTCTTTTGAAAATACTAATAATATGCATTGAGTTATACAATTTTGCTCGTAATCTGAAATATCAAAAAGACACTAAAATGATATTTAGAACATTTTAAGATTCGTTGATTCATACAACAAAACACATTGAGTTAAATTTAAAACTAAATCTTTTCTGAATTGACACATATTTCATACTTTACAAAATAAAATCAGATCAATAACTTGAAAGAAAATAATTACCTTAAATACCATTTGAAATTGCTGCCTACTAAATGAGATAGAAATAACTTGGCCTATATTTTAAACACAAAAGGCTTAAGCAGACACCCTAGTTTTTTTAAATACTGGATTTTTATAAACCTTTGTAATCAAAATATTACAATTGCTCCAAATTACAAAAAATAGGACACATTACACATGTTATGAAAATGCGTTACTTTCAAATATGGACCAAAGCAGTAAAAGTTATTCTTAATTTTTAAACAATGAACAATACTGTTTTATGGTAAAACCATAATAAGTACAAATTAGCTAAACATTTCTTCATAAATTAAAAACTTTTAGAATCTAGCACTTTTGTGTTTATATTTTTGATCTTTTTACTTCCTAAACTATTTTAATTATAATAAGATTTTTAGTTTTAGTTAATTTTGCTTTCAAATTTTTTCTTTTAAATCATTTGACAATGTTAGTTTTCTTTCGAAGTAATATGTCTTCAATGCATTTGATAAGACAATGAAAACTATATCATACAATTTTGTAGTTTTAATAAAATATCTATCTTACGTCACTAAATAGTTTGATTAGTTATTTCCCATTGTTCAAGTGTTTTAATAAATAATAAACAACAACGAGTAATTTGTATATGCTATACAGAATAGGTAAAACTAAAGATTAATAATTTGTTGAAGGATTTAGAAGGGAATGGAAGATTTTTTGAAATGTTTCGTACTTAAAAAGGCAGTATTTTTTAAATCTTAGGATTTTTCGCAAAAAAATTATATTTTTACAATATTTCTTTCATGTTATAGTATTGCTAATGAATTATACTATAATACAATGTAGGTTCTATGCAAAAAAAAAAAAAAAAAAAAAAAAAAATTAAATTAAAATTTAAAAGATTCATTTTTAAAAAAAAATTGAATTTTTTTGTTATTATATTTAAATAATTCAGAAAAGTTTGTTCAACTTCAAATTTATATTTGAACAATTTTTTTCGCATTTTTATATTACTCTTATATACATTTTATTAAAATAAAAAATGCGCGTTTTTCAAAGATTTTATATATAAGTACCTAAAACAAATTACCATATACTATTAAGTTTCTATTTTATTTATTGATTGTCTTTTAACGTCACAATCTGAAGCAGCTCATAATTTTGAGCCACGACCCAGTGAGGACAACACCCGAGCTAGTAGACTACTCTCCAAATTTCCACAGTACGAAAACGTAAGGACTTAAAGCTTTATCACACACGAATTTTTCGAGCAACCGTTTCGCCCAATTTTTTGAAGCAACTGAGGGCGAAGGGTTGATGTAAACAAAACGACATGCTCTGACGTCAGATCGCTGTATCTCTACATTGAAAAATTACTCGCCACTCTAAAACCGCTGCGCAATCGCTAATTTTTTAAAAATCTTTATGCGAAATGGGGGTTTTTAGGATTCCATAGGTATGGAAATTTTTCAACTTCGTCAATCAAAGCGCTCTCCATCATTTCGTTCCATTTTAATACGTGCATTTCTGATACTAACCTTGACGAAGATGAGGCTGCCATCTTGTTTTGTGTAGGAGACAAAGATCCCTATTGGCTAAAATTTGGAACAATTTTAATTTCGAACAATTTTTCTAGCTCACTAGCAATAAGTTGTTCGAAGCTGTTGCTACGGCAACTGATTCTCGAAAAGGTTGGTTGAAAGAAAAATTGCTCCAAATACAAGTGATAAGGCCTTTAGAACCCACATATTTAGGCCTTCAGCCTCAAAGCATGGCACCATGATTCGAACTCAACTCACGAATCGAAGAAACAAACTGGCCACAAGTTCGCGGCCATGACTACTCGGCTATTGTGGGGAGATTTATATTTTACGTTGAATGCAATTAATTCTACAATTCATTAATAAAATAATACATAATTCATTAAATTGATTTAATTTTTAGAAAAAAAGAAGAACAGACAGTAGTAACATCAATGAAAAATCCTCTTCATAAAATCAAATTTGTTAAAAAACTTTTTGTATGCATTTAATCGATAGGAGACTGTATTTACCCTAAAAAAGAACAAACAAACAAAAGTAAAGTACAATGTATATTATTTTTACATACGTGGTCGTTGTAAACGCTGCAATCGGTGTAGTTCTCTTCGTGTCGTGGTAAATACACGTAGATTTGGTCACAGCTCAGCTTTCTTTTTAAATATTCCACAGGAACCTTTGTACAATATGAAAAGATAGAACACACAAATTTTGTTTCTATTTTTAATTATACTCTGTCACTTTATAAACAAATTCCTAAACTAAAACCCTAAAAAAAAAGAATAATATGAGCGCGTTTGTAAACGGCGAATTTTTAATTAAACACAGTTAAATCCTTTTTATTCAAATAATTTCAAAACAAAGTTCGAGTTTAAATTAAGGCTTGTACTATTTTCCTTTTGTTCATGTCGTGAAGTGTATTAAAATAACTTTTTAGCGTTTATTATTGTTTTTAAAAGTGACTGAAGAATGCGTTAGTTCAGGAATGAATTTTCTGCAGCTGCATAGAGTTATTATCATTTAAAAGGTAGTAAAAAGATAAAACAAAATATTTTGTTTCTCTCTCGCTCTGTTTTAACAAAACATTATCGTAATGAAAACATTCGAATGTGTGAAATAATGAATCAACTTCTGTTTTAACATTATAATTGTTCTGTTACAACTCAACCTTTGATAAATAAATTATTCTTTCTAAGACGCCATTTTTCATCTTGTTTTCGCCTTTGCATTTATTTTATTGTAAAACTATCACTTCAAAAGAAAATTTAAGTTGATTGGGGGAAAATATTATTTAAAATGAGAAATAACAAGCATTCTTTCTTTTCTAGAAAACAAAAACAAATTTCATGTTTGGATTTTATTTTGTAAAGAAAGAAGTGGAAAAACATTATAATTCTTGATTTGATAAATATCTACCCTCAGAATCATTTTTAATCAAATAAGAATTAACAAAAAGAATTCGACTTAAAATAAATTGTGTTGTTATGAATACTATATTTTTTAACAATGGAAAGAAATGAAAATATTTTTTGAACCAGACTTTGAATTTGATTTCAGATTGTCAAATTTATTTCTTTTAAAATTTTGTATTAAAATTATAAATTTTTCAAAGGGAATAAATTAAAAATAGACCATGAAGTAAACTAAATAAGTTGAAAATTTTATTTATTTATATAAATATTTTTTGTATGTTTTCATAGATAAACATAAGTTTAAAAAAGATTCCAAGTGATTTTTAGGTTACATTGTGCATTTTCCAGTAAAATTAAAAAAAATTAATGGAATGATCAGTATCTAAATATCCCATTAAAAATTCTTACAATATTGTCAAGTTACATTTTCAATATCTCTAAATTGTAATAGAGTAACTTTAAATTAATCTAAAAATTAAAATTTAATTATAACATAAATTAAAATTACTCTCGCGGATGAAACTTTAAATAAAACTTTAAAAAAAGAAAAGAAAAAGGACCTCACATGATGTGTGTTTCAGAAGTCAATACGCTCATGCACAAACGTGTATTCTGAGATTATATTAAGATTGCGCGTTAGGATTAATAAATTATTGAAAAAGAGTAATTTTTTAAGAATGACTTCTTTTTAAAACGGAGATATATTTTGCTAAAGAAAGAAATTAATAAATAATTATGTAATAAAATTTCAAGAATTTTCATAAAATACAAAAAGACCAAATAAATTGTTTTTATATTGTAATGACCTAAATATTCCCAAGCAGCAGATATGAGTTGATATTTATTTGTATAATTCACATTTGAATTATAAACATTTTGTTAGAACAATCGAACACACTATCCTAAATAAAACTAGATATACATCTTGGTAAAATGTGCATTGTTTTGAAAGTTATATTAATGGACTTTGTATGTGTGTTCCTCATATCATTAATTATACCATAAAAAAAAATGTAAAAAAAAAAAAAAAATGAAAAACTAATTTGAAAATCTACAAAATATATTCAAAGGTTAATTATTATGGGTCATGGTAAATTACGATTAAAAATATTTTATTACATTCTTAAAAACTATATTAAACATAGAATTGCACTAAACTGCGCACAGAAGTTATGTTAGTCAAGAATGGACTAAATTTTTTTTTTTCATGACGGTCACATGATAATATAAACACGTGTTCTACATTGAATTCAAAGCGGACAATAAACTATAGCTCGTACTTTTTATTCTATTTGTAAAACTTAGGTAAAATTTCAAATTGCATAATTGGGTAAAGATGCTCAAGAGTTATAAAAAGAAATTTCTTCTGCAAAAAGATTTTAAAATTAAAGAAAAAAAAGTCTTGTTTTATACATGTACTTTTAAATAGTGTGACAAATATTAATTTTTTTTTAAAAAAAGTTTCTGTAAAAAGCGTAATTTGGCAACAACGAAGTGCATGAACTGATTTGCTGAAAATAGATAATTGCATTTATCGTGACTATGACGTCACATGTGTTTTTGAACTTGATTGGCTAAAAACACGAGGTTTAAAATTATCATGTGATTATGACGTCACATGAATTTAGTCCATTGTAAAGCCCATAATGCAGTTTAAAAACAACAATAAGTTGACATAAATATTGCAAGTATAAATATACTTTTTTATATTGAATAATCAAAATAATTTTTTCTCTTTTAAAACCACTTCATTTTAATGTTTTATCCCCATTAACAGTATTAAAATAAACATATTCATACAGATTAATTACACAAAAAAAAGAATTAAAGTTTCATCTCGTCATAAGAGACCCAAAATACTGTCCTGCAGGGTTTATTTTCTTATCTATGGGTAAATTAAAAGCCATGCACTCTTTGATATGGGAAAGGACAAGTAGTGGACATTACCTGGTTTCCAAAGACCCCTTGACCGCTACACCTGCTCGCAGCGGCGGTGGGCGCGTAGGTTAAAGGAGGAATTTCAAACTCTTCGTCCCCGAAACTTGGAGTATGAAATGTCTGAAATGAAAAGAACAAATTCAGTATTTACTCTCTAAACAAATTAAAATCATGAACAATATAACAATAGTGCCTAAATTTATGCACGTTATATTCCAAAATGACAAAATAAATTTGTACATTCGATTTTTTAACAAAACAGAACTTGATTTCAAATTGGGTTAGATTAGTGCTGAATTATAGGTCCATCATTATATATTAAATTCAAATCCAGAATTCAAGCTGCTACTGTAGCAGTTATAAGTCTTCAATCCAGCTAAATGATACAGCATTGCTGAAATTTTAGAATTTCATAAAATATGGTTAAGTTTGCACAGCATCAAAATGGTTAAGTTTGCACAGCATCATCAGCCTATCCTTTTCAATCTGTGTGTAAACTATACCCTGTTAAAGTGAAGTATAAGGTGTAAGTTAACAATTTTGGCAATTTATTTTGATATTTTTTTTAAAAATAGGCCAAATTATTTTAAATGTTACCAGGAAAATGGACTTTTCAAGGATTAACCAAAATAAATCGTTATCGAACGATTCAATTTTACCGTAATGCTGAATGAGATATCCCTGTGCGTGTTAAAATGAAAAAAATAATTATTTATACAATATTTTGAAATTTTGAAAGCGCTACATTATAAACAGATATGGGAATTACAATGTTGCAAATTTTCGTGAAAATCGATACATTTTTCAGTCAGAAAATGTGCTCCGCATTTAGTTCCGGTTCTCGTACATTTGCCGAAGAAAGCCAACTCATTTAATCCCATTTTAATTGGTTGTTCTGAATCAACATCGCCGAAGAGTTACGAAAGGGCCATCGCAGAAAAATACCGTAATTCTCAACAACGATCATGTGATGAGGATCGAAGCAAGAATCTTTATTATTAAGTTTTTACATAACATTAAGAAAGAGACCTAACTCAATTTTAAAAATATGCTATCTACGTTATATAGCATGGGCGCCTTTGATGAAATTAGGAGTTTAACTCATGCCATGAAACTCAGTGGCGTAACGTACACCCCTGCAACGCAGGGGAGAGGCAGGATTCTAGGGGGCCCAAAGTCTGACCTTCGCCAAGTATGTAACCTTTGTAAGATCTGGCTCCGGGTCTGAAATCTGACTTTTCAGGGGGGCCTAATATTCTCTGTTACGCCACTGGCCAGTAATTTGGACTCTAAAGACATGTACAGCTCTGAAGAGTATTTTCAACCGAAGTGAGCCGGGTCAAGTAAACATGCGACTTGCATTACCAGAACGCGCATTAATAGCAAAATTCAGTGGCGTAACGTACACCCCTGCAACCCCCCTCACCGTAGGGGAGGATGGGAGGCCCAGGATTCTAGAGAACCCAAATCTAATGTTATGGTTTTTCAATCCTTTGTAGGGTCCGGCTTGGGGTCTACAACCTGACTTTGCAGGGAAGGGGGGCTTAATTTTCTCCGTTACGCCACCGGACAGTAATTTAGGCTTTTAAGACAAGTAACATGTACAGCTCTGAAGAATATTCTCAACCGAAGTGAGGCGGCTCAAGTAAACATGCGACGCGTATTACCAGAACCAGTGCAGGTTTATCTAAATGGCGCTTGGGGGATGGCGCCCAGGGGGCCTGAAAGGCCCAGATAAGTTGGACTTAACTGGACCCAAGAGCCCCCTCCCCCTGGATCCATCAGTGCCAAGGGAGCCCGTAGATCTTCTGTGATCAGGGCCTGAAATGAACTTAAACCGGCACTGACCAGAACGCGCATTATTAGCAAAGTTCAGTGGCAAAACGTACACCTCTACAAACCCCACATCGTGGGGGTTGGAGGCCCAGGATTCTAGGGGGCCTAAATCTAATGTTATGATTTTGCAGTTCATTGTCAGATCCGGCTTGGAGCCCCAAACCTTACTTTGCAGGGGGTCCCTAATATTCTCCGTTACGCCACTGATGAAACTTCTAATCTTCACCACTAGCTACCGCAGCAGTCTTTTCATTTTGTCCAATAAAAATTCCATAAATATTATTATTATAATTATTTATTATTTATTATATTATTTTCGCAATAAAAAAAAAGCACAGCTGCATTTAACGGAGGCGTAATGCATCCACAAGACAATTTAAATTGCCAACGAACTACAAGAAAAATAACTCTTTGAATACCTTGCTATATATGTATAAACATGCAAAACGTCCCCATTTTTTCCTTGTCCAGAGTATATATAAGCATAATCATGAATTAACTCTTGGTAATCATCGTATATCCGGCATGTTTATTGGAGCGTGTAGACATAAGGATTCATCCAATAACTCATTTTGCATCCCTTCTAATCTCCATACCAGATGTTTCTATTTAAATAATTACGAATAACTAGCTAAGCCCTTTCCCGAGGGATGCGTTAAAAAGAATTTAAACTCGGTTGTAAAGAAAGATTTTTGAGTTTGGAAAAAGGCGGCCATTACCCAATTTTAATTAGCTTTCCAAATTGCACAAACTTGCAATTTCATTAATTAACGATGAGTATACAACCATTAATAGTTTATGCCTTAATTATTTCAGATGAAGTTAATTTTTTTAATTGAAACATTGGTACGTAAGCCAATGGTTTCGAATATGATCTACGCTAAACATGTATTTACAGCAACTTTCAGATTTTAAGATGCATGTGGCGAGTTGGATAAAAAACGAAACACAACATATTTGAGCATGTGTGAGTGGGCATTAAATTATAAAATATAATTGCAATACAGCAAAATATGTTTAACACGAAAATGTTTAAGACGAAATATCGGTTAATACGAAATATTACAACTGTCCCGGCAAACCACTATGTATTTTTCTCTTAACACGAAACGAAAATTGCTTAACACGAAAACTTTCTTTTTGGGAATGAAAAATATTTGGAAAACACCAGAGATTCAAAAGGGGTGTGAAATGAAAGAGAGGCGGTTTTACATTGTTTCGTAGAAAGGAGACTAACTTGGCTATGAAATACCCTCGGAATAGCCTGTGACAAGTCAATTTTGTTTATCAAAGCTATTTTCACGTCCATCCCTACAAACGCCACACAAAAACATCTCACGTCACGTCAGTTGGCTTTGGAATTCGGTGACGAGAACATTGCAGTGGGAGTAACAGTTTTTAGCGCGTTTTTCACGTAGTGGAACAAAAGCGCTACTAGGACGCAAATTTCGTCTTTGTTCCATATTTTGTCGTACCTTTTTCTCAGCCAATAAGCAACCAATTGACCTCGGGTTTTCGGCATTTGGTTCCATTTGTGCCCTAGATGAGCCGAATCATATTTAAATTTTCCCATAGTTTTCCCGAATTTTCCTACAAATTTTCCTGAATTTCGCTAGTTTTTGCTTTTTTATAGTGCTGATACAGATTTGTGTCATTATTTCTTTTCAGCTCAATAGTAGTACATTTAGAGGAGTGGTACAGCACTACTTAATGTTTGTAAAAAGTTCATTAGTTGCATTATTGTAAAATACAACATGTGAAAAACGCGCTAAAATTACTTGGTCATGCCAATGATTGATATCTTGTTTACCAGCGCAATGGCAAAGAGCTCAGGGGGAAAGCAAACTGCTATTTTCCTTAACATGAAGATGGAGCTTCTTAAGGCCGGTGGATTAAAAACATAAGAACTAGAAGATTTTCAAACAAATGTCATTAACTTTTTGTGAATTGATTGTTGATTTATGTTATTGAATTGATGATTATGATTGTTGAATTGTGTTATTGATTTTTATTTAAACACGCATATATATATTTATCTATGTAATAAAATGTACTTTAATAAACTTAATTTTGTTAAATGTATGCTTTTTTTTGGCAATATCTTTTAACATGAAAAAATATTTCAGCGCTCTAAGGCAACGTGAGAGCTATTAGCAATACACCTTGTCATTTTGAACCTCGTTCAAATGATGAGGACGACATGTGAGCTGACCCCCCCCCCCTACACGGACATAGTCACGAGCTTGTGGCCGATGTGTTTTGAGTTCGAGCTCTAACACCACTGAAGATCCTCCATCTAGAGGGACTGATGCCCATTATCGAGGCTCAAAGTCCTTCCGTGGCGTGGTGTGATATAGCTTGGAGAGAGGTGCTGGCTCAGCTGGCATCATCGTCCCTTTAGCATGGTTCAAAAAAAGGGGTCCGTCGACAATAGTCCTCGTGATCTGCTTCAGAGTGTGACGTTAATATGCACTTACTCCTCACCACGCCAACGTGAGGGCTTGAGTCTCAACAGATTTAACGTGAATCAGTCCCTCCACGCGGCGGGTCTTCAGTGGCATCAGCAGTGTCGGTTTGTCCATTGGGCGCTTGGGGCGAGTGGTGAACCAGATTTTCTGGTTATAAATTTCGATCCACCAGTGCCAAGGGGGCCCGTAGATCTTCTGCACCCAGGGCCCTAAATGAGTTTAAATCGGCATTGGGTATCAAGATTCAAACTCATGACGCCCAGGTCACAAATTCGTGACAATGCCCACATCGAATGGCTAGAGGAGTGAATACCATTTAAACACATATTTTTTGTACCGGTGACTGTTTTATATAATTCTGCACAATTGTTTTCGGTAAAATCGAGATTCCAACTCAAAATCCACCGGCCACAGCAGCTGCTTTGCTAAAAAGTGTATCCCCGTTAGTGATAAGTGTATCCCCCCGTAAGTGATCTTAACACGAATAATATATTTTCTAATAGTCATTGTTTTTGTAAAATGCACCTCGTGAGTGATAAGTGTATCCCCGTTAGTGATCTTTAGAAGAAGAATATATTTTCTAATAGTCATTGTTTTTGTAAAATGCACCTAGTGAGTGATAAGTGTATCCCCGTTAGTGATCTTTAGAAGAAGAATATATTTTTTAGTCATTGTTTTTGTAAAATGTACCCCTTGAGTGATAAGTGTACCCCGTTAGAGATCTTAAGAAGAAGAATTTATTTTTGATAGTCATTGTTTTCGTAAAATGCACCTCGTGAGTGATAAGTGTACACCCGTTAGTGATTTTAACAAGAATAATATATTTTCTAATAATCACTGCATTCACAAAACATTCATCAGACTTTATATTATCCTTAGATAATTTTTACGAGACAGACCTTTCCACTTCGATACAATTTCTATTATCATAAACTGAACTGAGATAAAGCGAATGAGTTTGACAGAGGTATATCGTAATTTTTATAAAACGTTTTACGATGCACATAAAATTTTGCTAACAGAAAATATTCAAAATTTAAAACCAATGTTTATTTTTGACAGTAATGAAATGGTTGTTTATTGACGTTCATGTTTTATTCTACTTAAAAGTATGTGATTCAAATGTAAATTACTAAAAATAACCCTTAGTTAAAAACATATTTTAGACACACAATAGAAAGGCATATTTTACTAATTATTTCTTTAATTATAATACTCTCGAAATTAAACAAATCGGATATAAAAAAATGCAAACGATAATAAATAAAATATTTATATAGATTATTTGGATATATTATTTTCTGAAGATGGAAGAAAACAATTTGTTTTTAATGAATATTTTGTTTGGTTTATTCCTTTCATTTCAGTCTTTTTTTCTTTTAAAATAAAGAATACATTACTTAAAAGTAATGCAAAATTACAACTAGAAATTGAAGCGAATTTCTTCTTTAAAGCAAAGGATAAATTATATAACTGGGTTGTAAAAATCGTTTGGAATAATTACAAATCTATTTCTTTTTAGAAATTCTTGAATCTATTTTACTAAGAAAAAAAACATAAAATGATACATTTGAGATAAATGGAATACTTATATTTTTGTTTTACATATTTATATCGAAATTACTTTATTTTTGATTGCAACAATATGCGATTAATATTTTTAACAAAACAACATTTTTTCCTTAATTAAAGGGAATTATCATCTGCACAAAATATTAAACAATGCAAAACTTGTTTCGACAAAAGTTTATTTATATATATATATAAAAAAAAAAAAATCAATGCACGTTCAACATATATTTCGTAAAAAAAAAAAAAAAAATGCTGAAACTTTATTATCAGTATTATTTTACCATTCTAAAAACTTTTAAGTGTCGAACAAATTAAGCATAAACGCTATTATCAGTTACATCAAAATTTACTGCACGAGATAATTTTTACATCGAAATCTATCGTATTAGATAACTTTTGAAAAGTTAATAAACGCTTGTCCGAAAGTAAAAAGAGAGTAAACCATATTTTTCCTTTCTTCGGCGCGCGAGAGAGGGAACTAAAATAGGTCTTCTTCAAAAAAGTGTTTGTTAAAAACTGTTACTCAGCAAAAATTTTCAGCACTTTTTCCACATCACTGACCCCAATTTCATTTCTCTCCCGATTCCTACTGTTTCATCATTTTTTCCGTTTCGCTTCAATGTAAAGGCAGGCAGATACTTTTTTCAGGAAATAAATTTCTTACTTAAAAATTTATTCTCCATTCTCTTGCTATAAGTGAATAGTTCTTTGTGTATTATAGCGATAAGGTGTTTAATAGTTAGGGATTTATAGTTAAAATTTACCAGTGCTCTGAAGGAATCAGATTTATTTAAGTATGTATAATAGTGAGTGTCCAATGAAATGAGGAGAAATCGATAACATGCATATTCGGAAAGGACTTGTAGCACTGAAGGGGGGGGGGGGATCGCTTCCCAATCAATCACAGAGTTTCGAAGAATTTTTATTTTATTTGTTGTGAATTAAATTAAACCTTTTTTTCCCCAAATGGGCTGCATTTTGGCACACAAGTCTTTAGTAGACAAGGCAAATTCCTCAAGTGTGAGAACCATTTCAGTGGTGGCGCCATCTTGTAGTAGCTCTCGCTACCAAATTTTAACACATTTGAATTAATTTAATTAAAGATCTTGTTGAATTACGGCAATATTTAGTGTCCAATTTTGCTGAGAGTACTAGAGCCAAATTGGTACTCAAGGGATCTTTTACATGCCACATAATCATATGGCATGCGTGCTTACGATTTTCGCATCCAGAAAATCTATCGACTCCAGCGGGATTGAACCCACAACCTTAGGCTTACGAGGCAGTCACGCGAACTCTACGCCACCGAGCCGACAAATTAAAACGAGAAGTACGTAATTGACTTCGAACATACTTATTGTGAATGATTAAGGTATAACTTTTTTCAGTGCAGCTTAAATATTACTTAACTAACCAAGTTATTGGATATATAAACTCTACAATAGTTTCTTTAAAAAAATATGTTTAATAGCAATTATTGTAGCTTTTCAATAACTTGTCTAAAAAAAGAGAAAAGCAACTCATTCATCACGAGATCTCCGAAGCTTTTAGACCTACAGATTTAAAATTTGATAGGCATGTTTCTTTTGTTGAGTAGAGATCCAATAAGAACGGGTTTTACAGAAATCGATTCTCAAGAGGGTTACGGAAGCATTTAGCCCATTTTTGAACTACTAGACTCTCACATACTTAAAATTTGGCTGATATGTTTCTTTTATTGAGTAGAGATCTGCTAAGAACGGGGTTTACGAAAATAGATTTCCAAGAGGGGTTGCTGAGGTGTTAAAAGTAAATATACTGTCGTCTTAGAGATTCAGTTCTCTCCTTTTTTAATTCCCACGATTAGTTCACACTCTCCCTATATTATATTTTATACTTTTTATTCATCGACTCAAGTTCAAATACATTTTTTAAACTTATAGTGGATGCACTTCATGTTAATACAGTTTTTTTCAAATATTATATATTAATTAAGTTTTATTTTTTAATTTTAAACTGATTCTGAATTATTTCTGACGAAGTTCCAACTAGCTGCAACAGATGACGCCACCACAGTAGGAATTGAATTTTTTTTATTTTACTTGTTTTAATCAAGATACAAGAGTTAAAAGAATGTTTTTCAATGCGATCGAAAGCTAAATGCTAGGACTCAAATATTAATAACATACACTATATAGGCATATAACATTATGAAATACCCAAAGGTTCTCCAGTGGCGTATACATGAATTTTTTAAGGGGGTTCAAGGGTCGAAAATCCACCATTCTCCCTTCATACCGCAATACGCTGCCAAACATATTTATTTGATATTATCGATTGTAGGGAACAAAAAAAGAGCAAAAATAAATTACTGAATAAATAATTACTATTAATTAATAGAATAAATGAAAGTTAATTATTTTACACACAATATACATAGGATTATAATCAATCGGGGGAAAGTCAAAGGTTCTTGGGGGCCCAGTCCTCCTGCCCTCCTTGTCTGCGCCACTACGGTTATACACCTCTTTCGCTGAATTTACAACTACGTACTTAAAACCGCGATATAAAATTTTAAATAAAAAAATATTATAAATCATTTTTTTTAGAAAAGCCAATAAAATAATTTTTTTAATGAAAACATGACTTTAATCATTTACAAATGCATAAAATATTTTATTTATGCAAAAGAAAAAGTGTCATGCAGATGTGACTAACAAACATTTGCCAAAATACCATTAGGGAAATTGAATGCATAACATTTATTTAGCACTTATTTTCCATTTAACCATGTTGATTTTGATTATTTTTTGGGAATCTATGTCTATCCTTAAAATATCAGTATTGTTTTCACTCCACTTTGATTTATATCTATTCCGCCCATGATCATTATTTAGAAAGTTGAAATGAACATTTCGTTTTATCTTTAAAATATACCATTAAGTTTATTGGAAAAGTCCTAAAAATAACAGCATATTTTTCTATAACTACCTCAAAATCCTGCACTAGCGATGAGAAATGAATTACGAGAATTGCTTTAAAATGTGTTATATTCTCTTTTTTTATTTAGAGAACTTTCCCATTTATTTTAAAAGTCTTTTTATTGGCTATAAAACATGTATTTGTTTTTTGCTCATTTATTTTGGAAAATGGAACAAGTAAATTTAAATAGACATATGAAAAACAATGCATTAACGTTCTCATTTGAATTACATAAAAATGCACACACACACACACACACAAAAAAAGATGAAATATAATAATAATAAATAATTCTAAATTCTAAATAATTAAATAATTCTAAATAACTAAATAATTCTAAATAATTAAATAGTTCTAAATTCTAAATAATTCTAAATTTTAAACAATTAAATAATTCTAAATTTTAAATAATTAAATAATTCTTAATAATTAAATAATTCTAAATTTTAAATAATTAAATAATTCTAAATTCTAAGTAAGTAAATTACACAAATTTTCTTAAAAATTTGTTTTGATTTAATTTTTAAAAAAAATAATTTATTTTACAAAATAATGCTTTGAATTCATAAAAATTCAAAAAACTAAAAAGACTACATATTTTTTTGTTTTTAAAATTTGATATTTTTATAATGCGACAAATTCATCATAAAAATAAAGCACATCATAAAAATAAAAAATAATGCATTATATTACAAAAAAATAAGCATATAAAATATAGATTACAGGGAAATTAGTTTAAAGTAATTAAATGGGCTTTAATCATGACAGTCACATGACGAAGACAATCACGTGTTCGCAACTTAATTCAAAAGTGACATTAAACTCACTCGTACTTGTTGTTCTATTTGTAAAATTTAGATAAAATTTCAAATTTCATAATCAGATAAGGATGTTCAAGTATAATAAAAAAAATTCATCACAAAAAGATTTTAAAACTAATTCCTTTTTAAAACTAAAAATGAATCTCATTTTATTTGTGTACTTTTAAATTGAGCGTATTTTGTTTACTTATACACGTTATTTTTCTTGACAAATGAGTGCTTTTTAAGAGGAAGTTTCGACATAGAACAAAAGTTGGCAACAACGAAGCACATGAACTGATTGGCTGGAAGCACACGATTGCATTTATCGTATGACTATGACGTCACATAAATTTGGTCCATTTTATTAAGTGCATAATTACATCAGGAAAAATAGCGATTTAAATTTTAAAAAAAAACAGTAACACACATGGTTTTTTTTCTTCAGATTTTGCTGGAAAATAAATCCAAACATTCCATTTCCGAATTACTTCATTATAAATTAATAGAACCATCATAAATGTATCATAGCCGAAAGAGCAATGCAAGAGATAACTGTGTTTATTTTTCATTTAATCAAACCCCCCATTCGTTAAGACTAATAGAAATTCCAAACTGAAAATGATATCTCATCTTGGAAATAACTGAATCCCTTATTCGAATAGATTGCTTCATAACAACGAATTAATAACACAGAATAATAGCATAAATTATCTTTTAAAATGAATGGATACTAAAATCATCAAAGAATAAAAACTACAAATCAGCACAGATAAAATATAAAAATTAAAATGGCGAGAATTTTTATCTTAACAAAAGCCAAACACACACCGAGTTAGTTAAAAATAAATATAACTTATTCTAGATTTATGCTCTATGCATGATAAACGCAGAAACCATTAATTCTCTACAAAAATCGTCTGAGTAAATATTTCACATATAAATGTACATAAAGAAGGGAAAAGAGTTTTCACAAAACACATTAAGAAATGCAGTATATCATTAAAAGCTGTTTCTCTTGATGTAAAACTCATTATTAGCCCAGTTTTAATGGACATTTCAGCATTACGAAAAGGAAACATTTCAAACTGAGAAAGCATAATGAATTTTAAAGAATAACGAAATGGTGAGAAATATTACTTCCGCGCTGCCATTAGTACCAAGAAATTTTTCGGCAGAGGCAAAAGGAAATAAAGGGGAAAAAATATAATTATAAAATAACGGGAGAACCGTAAAAGTAAAACAAACAAATCATTTATTTATTCAAAATGCAAATTTGTTTGTCTTCTAGAACAGCCGGAATAATCGTTTGCGAAATAAAATCATATTCGAAATAGAATTCGGTATTCGGAATGAGTTTGAATAAGTTACATTTGGGGTTAAAAGATAAACATTTAAAAAAAGAAGAAATGTAAGAACAATAAATAATATAATGCGTTTGGAAATTTAAATATTTTAATTGAATACACAGAAGTATATTTACTAATATATTAGAATTAATTTTTTAAAAAATACAAAGAGAATCCTGTATTTTAATTCAGTTGAATTCTCCATTGTAATCAAAAGCGAAAACCAGCACTTGAATTATATTAAATTACATAAAATGCCTCAAGATATTAAAATTGATAATAGATTTCTTTTGTTAAAAAGGTATTTTTGAGAACAAAAGAAACACTCCCGGAAGAAACATTGGTTTGTTTTCTTTGTCAACATTGACGCTAAGGCAACATTGAAATACAGTATCTATTTAATGTAAATAATTAGAAATGTTATGTTTGCGCCAGTTTCATATTCTTTAAAAGAAAGAACATCCGAGTTCTATTGTATATTTATATTAGAGGATTCATAAGAATTTTTAAGTAAATAGTTGAATCAAATTGCCACGTTTTTCTTTTAATAATATTAAAAGCATATCTAACATTGAGATAGGTCTTTGAAAGTATTTTAATTCAGTTTGGATTCGCAAATAAACTAATTTATAAATTTTAAGGGTATTGGTTACTCGCTTTAGAATATATTGCTTGAACTGAACCCTAATTTTTAGAATTTGGTTTCAATACAAAACCATTTTCAGTCGATATAGTATATAGTCTGTCGTTTTTATTTTGTTAAATTTTGGAAAACAAGATAATTACATAAATATTCTTATTTATCACGGAAATAAAGATTTTAAGTATTACATAAATGTATCTTTCAGTACAATTTTAAATGGAATGAATATTTCAAAAGAAATATTTGCTTTTGAGTAAAATACAAAGCAATCAAAGTTAAAAAATAATTTAAAATAAATTATCTTGTAAACATTTTGAAATCAAACGGAAATCCTACAAATTACAAATATTAATATCCTAAGTGAAGTATCAATTAAAAAAAAATTAATTCTCCAAATAAAAAAATATTTAATTTTTTTTCTTGGGGGAAAAAAGGTAGGACAATTCACACAATAGTGTCAATTGATTTAAACTTACTTCGTTTCTAAATTGCTGATAAACAACACGAAAATAAAGTAAATTAGAAGCAGGATTTGGCAATGAAAATTTTTATTTTGGTACCTTTATTAGAAAATGAATAAGTTATCTTAAGAAAAATAGATTAAATTAAATATTTATAAATTCAAATCCTCCTTAACACTGACTAGACACTATAGTATAATTATCGGCAATACCCATTATTCTTAATTTGCATATTTTATAATGATAAAATGGTATTTACGTACTATCGCAATCATGCCAACTTTCAAGATAACTCACGAAATTGGCAACCCCGATTTCGTACAATTTGTAGGCTCTGAATTAGCAACCATGTGATTCGTTTCATATTTCTCCGCTTGCCGCCATTCTAAACCTAACCATTCGTTGATCTAGCAAACTCGAATACTAAAATGTAAAGCTAGGATTTACTGAATTCTTGTTTAATAAAATCTAATAATAGAATTAATAATAATATAATTATTATTATTATCTGATCATAATTATATAATATAAAAGTAATACTAATAAAATTAAAGGAATGAAATTAAATAATAAAATTTTTATTTTTATTGATTATTATTTACTTATAATTACTTATTATTTTTCACATAGCATTTTTCGACTACTATCTCCGTATTCCCGTCGGCTTTATTACGTTTTTATAATTCCAGCGGTTTTATTCAATGTCGCCAATATGGTTGCGATAGTATGTCACCAATATGGTTGCGATAGAATGTAATGTCGCCAATATGGTTGCGATAGAATGTAATGTCGCCAATATGGTTGCGATAGAATGTAATGTCGCCAACATGGTTGCGATAGAATGTAATGTCGCCAATATGGTTGCGATAGAATGTAATGTCGCCAATATGGTTGCGATAGAATGTAATGTCGCCAATATGGTTGCGATAGAATGTAATGTCACCAATATGGTTGCGATAGTATGCAATGTCGCCAATATGGATGCGATAGTATGTAATGTCACCAATATGGTTGCAATGTACGTAAGTAAAAAATGAAATTAATTCAAAATTATTTTTCAAAATTCGAATAATTTTGTTACACAACAAAAGACGAGATGTATTTTTTAAAAATTCCTAACTAAAATAAAGAATATTTTTTAAATAATAATCTTCCACAACAAGAAGAAATTGCCTATTCCTCATTTATGGATATCTTACCTCCAGATAAAACACAACTCCTCAACTCGAAAAACAAAACCTCCAACTTTAATACCCACGGAATTAATGAAAAGACAAACACAATGACTCCCCAGCAGTAAATCTATCGATTCGTCTTTCCCTATTACAAAGTGAACAATTTACGAGCCTAAAAAAGCTATTTAATTGACAATAACGGGCCCCTTCTTTATTTATGTATACAGGATATACATAACAAAACCATTTACTGCCGAAGGGCAACTCGGGATATAAATCCATAAAAATGAAACCATGTCTTCCGATGCACTTCGTTGACCACGGTAATAATTGACATAAATCAAAACAAAGAATATATCCGGGAAATCGGGAACCATCCTTTTCTGGAACTTTATTTGCAGGTATTGAGAGCGTCTTTCTTATTGATTTATGTATCGGTTACGCATTACTGAGGTATTTATTGTACTTCACTTTCAGTTTTTATCTTTATTCCGGATTAGAATGTAGTTAGTATCTACAGTTAGATGGGGAGGAAATACTGATGCGTTTACGCCATTTTTTTTTTTTTTTGGTTTTGTTTCTCCCGATTCGTTTTCGGGAAAGTTCGGGAGTTGCAAGCAACTTATGTTTTCGGGAATTTTGTTTCAGTTTCCAGGCATTGGATTGCTAACCTTATTAATTGTATAAGGAAGAGTTATCTTTTTTTACATTTTGCAAAGTAAGATATTTTGTGCTTGCAACAAATTTTTTTTAATAAAATGTTAAAACACTCTCCTTACATTTGATTAAAATGTCTTTCGCATGAATTTGATCTTTACTAAAGGCGATTGACTATGAATCAAACCGCAATTATGAAAAAGCGTACAAATAGATAATTTTTTGATACTTACTGTGGGTTGAATTATAATATACATATAATTTTTTTAAGAATACTAATACAAAAAAAATTATTTGATTGAAGTTCTTTGACAAAATATGAAAAAAAAATGACATTTTCAAAATTTCCTTTAATGAAAAATGCTTCTATAGTTATAATACAGAGTATCAGGAATAAATGACCCAATTACAAAATGTAATAATTCCCAGATGAATAAACAGAAAATGATCATTAATATGTCATTGTAAAGGTTGTGATACCGGTCGGTTCCTGCTCGACTTAGAACCCTCTTGTCTACCTGTAAACCCGGCTAGGTGTGGGGAAGAAACTGAATGATCCACAGATATTTCAATCTAATTAATTTATTGTTTCCAAATATCAATCAGACACAATATCAATCTAATTAAAGTAGGTGATTATATAGTAGAGTGCGGAGGTGAGATTCTATAACACGGGGATACTACTACTACAGACCCTCAACTGAATCTAAGACAGCTTAAATACGCTCAAATATAACTACGTCGCACACTAATAAGTTAACTTCTACTTAATCAAGCTCACAATAGTTGTATTTTTTATGCATCGGATCCTACTCTGGAAACTTAAAGGTGATTTCAATCGGCTTGATAAATGTCGTTGGATCCACGCTCTGTAATCTTTTTCCTGGACAACTCCAAGACCTCTAACTAATTCCACTCTCTCTCTCTTTCAATCTTCAACAAACAACTAACTCGAGACTCTATATTAACTCCTACTTGCCAACTCCAACGTGTCAACCTACAAACTCGCGAAAACAGAATTTATATAATATACTTCATTTACATAATCACGCTTCCTTACTCGGTGAAAGTTGGTTGAAATAAATATTTTCCCAAAAGAATCATGAAGGGATTAGTAGAGCCCCGTATAGATCCGTCTCAAGGTACAATATATAATTTTGAGTTTGTAACATCGTTTTTGTCCAATAGGTGACAGCAATGTTGTATCAAAATGTTTTTGAAATTGTGAACAGAAGTGAAAGAAATGGCGTCGCAGCGAGAGAAGGCGTTTTGTGTGCTCTCGTTTGCAAAAAGTCTGTCATTAATCACAGTTCAGCGTGAATTTCGGAGAACTAATCAATTACAACTACGTGTGACGCACTAATAACTAGCTTCTATTTAATTAAGAACACAGTACCTGTACCTTTCATGTAGCGGATCCTACACTGTAACTTGCGGGCACTATCTTTGGCTTGTTCGATGTCGTAGGTTCCACGCTCTGCAATCCTTTTACTAATTCTCGAACTTCAAGTTTACTCTTACTTGCACACCGTCAAACATATCAACTTCAGCTTGTCAACAACAACGTGTCAACAGATCACTTGCTCCCTTCCTCTCTCTTTCCTTCACTTAACTTAACCTCTTACTTCACTCTCTTTGACAACTCGCGATAACCGAATTATATAATATTCCTCATTTACATAAATCACGTTTGGTTTCTCGATTAAAGTTGGTTGAAATAAATATTTTGTTTTAAAGAGAAAAGAAGATATTAGTAGAACCGCGTATAGATCAGTCACAACTTTTCTACTGATTTTTATTTATTTCATGTCTAAATAAACTAAAATAATATGTTACATGGTATCATTTACTCTTAGAAACAATACATTTGATTCAGAAAGCGTCATGTTAAATGGACTAAAATCACGTGACAACATAATCAATAACTGCAACACGCGTTTCCAGTCAGTTCATAAATTCATATGGCACGTAGCTATATGATAAATGCAATCATGTGTTCCCAGAAAATCAGTTCATTCACATAGCTGTTGACAACTTTTGCTTTTTACAGAAACTTTATTTTGAAATGTACATACGTATTTGACAACAATAAAATAATTAAGCAAAAGGTACTTGATTTAAAAGTACACATTTAATAATTTTTTTTTAATTCTGAAAAACTTTTAAAAGAATCTTAATACTTGAACATCTTTACCTAATAATCAAACCTGAAATTTAACAAGTAGAATAAGTACGTCAGATTTGAATTAAATGGAGAACACGCGCGCGAGATGGTATTTATCATGTAACCGGTTTATATCATGATGGTATTTATCATGTTTTCATGTGATAAATATCGTGTGATGGTATTTATCACATGAAAACAAATTAACAAAAAATTGTTTTCTTTAAATTTAGAATAATAAGCGTGCAAGCCCTTTAAAATTTTTATATAATCAAAACCATAATACTAATTCATGTTTCTACCTATTTCAAAGCAACCCACTCATGATTTAATATACTTTCAGGAATTTCAAATAAAGTATTTTTCAAATGGAACGAAAACATAAATTTTCAATACATATATTTCGGCATGAGCAATGTAATACATAATTAGCATATAGAACATTTTCAAATAAGCATCCAATAAAAATGCACGTTTCTTGCGCTACTGAAAAAACATTATGCCCTGATAGACAATTTTTCGTTTGTTTCTCCAACAATGCTTTTACTTAAGTCCATATTCGAACAGGTGCTTATAAGTTCTCTTCCCTTTAAAAATAAAAAATGTATTTGAGAAAACATTCCATCCACAAATCATTCTTTTTTTTTTCTCGCAGCATTCGTGAAAAAGTATTTTACGAGAAAACAATATTTCATTCTTTTTCCTTCGAAATTGAAGGTAGTATTTCTTTTACATTGAGAAATCCGTTGCTGCATCTGCGCGGTGGTCACATATAACGCAGACGATAGTTTCTATTTAAATTCTTAATCCAAAATTCGAACAAGAATAGGTCTCTTTCAGATACCAGCTTCTTTTTGGAAATATGTTCTGCGCATACAAATGCACGAAATAAGTATGGATAAAATACATACCACCCTATAGAACGAGATTCCTTTTTTTCCCTTCCATTTTTGCATTCTTTTTGTTATTAAAAATACAGTTAAATCGATAGCAGGCTTATAAATTTTTACTCAGAAGAAATCCCGAACTCTTGGCTAATAATATTTTTGCCGAGGCAAAAAGATGTATTTCCATAAATGGAATTCGGGTTATAAATTGGAAAAGGAACAAGATCGATATTCAGTTTCTAACTCAAATAGAATTCTTATTCCAATCTTTTTTTTCCTTCTTATTCTTTTCGCCTTCTTTTTCTATACGTTCGGAATGTGTCCCCAGTTGAAGAATATCGACGTTATTTTCCTAGCCTTCTCTTGTTACTTATTTATAAACTAAATTATATGTTTTTGAAGTCCTTCTTATATGAAAATATGGAGGCTTCCTTGTCAGCAATCCTCTATAGTGTGCTTTTTTTCTCATTCGCCTTTCCGCCATTTCTCTCAATATATTTGTTTATTTATTTATTTATTATTTATTTTTTTGCACTCCTGTTACGTCGAAAGAACATGCGTCTTTGGCTTTGATTATACCAATGTAAATAAAACCTGGAGTAGCATCGAATCTAATGTGTAGAATACATGTGGAAAAAAAATGTCTCAAAGTGAAGAATTCTTGAAACGTTTTGCATGGTTTTCTAAACGAAGCCGTAGATATGTATGATTGAAAAAGTTCTATTACGGCTTCAAATATGGAGTTGAATTTTAAATGCATTTCATACAAGTACTTTTTAGGATTCCGGATAAAAGATGCGGAGGAATTTCTTAGAATAACTGTCAAACTTTTAAAATTTTACTTTGTATACAAACATATCTCATAGAATATCACGCAGACTGAAAGAAACGATGTTGAAACTTTGAATTAAAAACATCAACAGAACCCGACTTTTTAATCAACATTTGCAAACGATATTTTATACCGATTACACAAATTCTTAAATTAGAATGAATTTGTATTATGGTACATAAATGTTTTAATAATTTAGAAGACAAAGTACTATTTATTGGTAGATTTAATTTAAAAAAAAAACTTTTGTCACTCAGTAGTTTTTAATTGTCTTCTATTTTCTGAAAAATTTAACTGATGGGGTGAAAATGCTAATTTAACTTGGATAAAAAAAATAAACCCTTGCTTAATTTTTGCTTTTAATTGAAGTTCACATTCTAAAAGTAATTAGATCTCGTTAAAAATAGTCGTTTATTAAGCAGACAACCGTGAATTAAAACAAATGACTAAATTTGACTTGCACACAAGCCAAAGCTAAAAGGGGGAAAAATCTTTTAAAAAACCCGTAAGAAAAAGAAATCGATTTTTTTATATCATTAAAAGGGAAAAAAGGGAATTAAGAAGTATTTTATTATTGTAAGAATGCGAAGAACATGTATTTTCTGTTAAAAAGTTAAACTGCATATTTAATTAATTTTATAATTTCTTTAATTTTAACTAAAAACATCAGAGTATTTTTCGGTGTAGAAAGAAAAAAAAAAGAGGGATATATCTACATATATTTTATATAACGTGTTATATAAAACAGTTAGACCATACTTTACTATTTTTAAATGCGAAATAACATCCCCGCCATTTTAAACGTGAATGTGTTTTTTTCCCTTTATCAAACTAAAAAAAAAAAAAAAATTTTGTTCCTCTTTTGTTTAAAAAATTTTAATAACAATTTTAAATGTGAAAATAACCTTTTTTCCAATTTTTAAACATGAAACTAGCACATTTTTCCGTTTTGAAACGAGAAACTAACATTTTTCCCTTTTTCAATGTGAAACTAACATTTTTTTCCTTTTTAAACATGAAAATAACACATTTTCCTCTTTCTTAATATAAAAAGAACATTTTTTTCCTATTTAAACGTGAAAATTACACCTATCACTTTTTTTAAATGTAAAAATTATTTTGCCCTTTTTAATTGTGTAAATAACATTTTTCTTTTTTGAAACATGAAAATAGCAATTTTCCCTTTTTAAAAAGGGAAAATAACAATGTTTCCTTTTTAAAAGAAAAAACAACAATTTTCCCTATTTAAAAGAGAAAGTAACAATTTTTCCCTTTTTAAACGTGGAGAGCGAAAATAACAATTTTCACTTTCTAAATGTGAAAATAGAACCACATATCGCAAATGAGTTATTTAACATCATATAAATAAAGCAAAGTAGATAAACCATAAAAATATTATTATCAACGAAATAGTTTAATAGTTAACAAAATAAGAAAAAAAAAGTAAACAAAGATTTTAATAATAATGAAAAATAACTAACATCTTTAATATAACAAGATAGATTACATTTTTTTTATTGAAAAAGATAGATGTAAACTTTAAAAAAAAATCTTAGATCGAAGAATTAATTCGTTGTTGTTAAAACTGTGCATTGTAAACAATTTTTTAGATAAAGAGTGCTTAACACTTGCTTTAGAGAAAGAGATTACCATTACACAAAGTAAAACAAAGTAATTAACGCAATTATACCCCCTCCCCCCGAAAAAGATGAGATTTTCTATCTTGCTTAGAGGTACGTTTACTTTAGAGCTCCTTTTATGTCGTCACTGCTATCGTATATATCGGAAAAAAGAATTGTGAAAAAAAGCGAAAAACTAAAAGACGTAAACAAAAATTAACACAGTTAGTGCTAACCTCAACCAGATGTCTCAAAATAGTCATTGGTATGCATAGAACAATTTTATGTGGAAGGGGTGATATTTAAAAAAAATCATGGATGAAAGCGCCTGAAAGTAATCTTTATGGCTAAAAATTAAAAATCTGTTGGTCTAGGCAGTGATTCCCAAAGTGGTCTACATAGATCCCCAGGGACTATGACGACCTGCAAGGGGTCCACGTTAGCGAAAAAATAATTTGCGGGTCCATGAGATGTAAATGGGGGGGGGGGGGGTCTACAGTAGTGGCTTTCATTAAACGAAGTCGTGGCTTTAATTTTAAAAGAGAATTCAACCAAATGAAAACCAGATTTTACCTATTTATTAACTAAATTTAATGAGGTTAATTTGCAGTTACAAGGTGACAGCATCAATTTTATTGAAACAGGGACCATCATTTTAGCGTTTCTTGCCAGAATTAAGCTAAAAGAGCATAGTATTGGACGTCGCAGATTTTTCCGAGTTTCTCAATTGCCACACACAATCTGCCCGGAAAAAGACGTTTTAAACTACGTTGAACATTTAAATGTCCTTTTTTTTAAAATTTTGAATTTAGGTTTGAGAATGCTTTGACTATGGTATTACCATGGTAGGCAATGAATTCATACGGTCAGATTGAAAAAGGCACTAATGAAGATCTTAAAGTAAAGTTTGGAAGCGGATGTAAGCAATTTTGGCTGTAAAAAGATGTACATGTTATTTATCCCAAATTATGGAACGTTTTTAATTGCTTTTCCGATTGAGAAGGAGTTTCAGCACGTTTGCCAATCTACATCACAAAAAAAGAAGAAAAGACTGAACACTATTAACAGAGGAGACATTTAGGGTTAAAACCAACAAGATTGATACCAAATGTTGAAATTTTTTTATTGAATCCACAGATTCATCTCTCCCACTAAAAGTATTTGTCTGTTGCTCAGTTATTTTATGTAGTAGTTATTTTATGCATTAATTAATTTAATTAATAACATACGTTTCTTAAGTTTTAAACACTACCTAACTACAGTTAGAAACATAAAACTTTAAAAGTAAGTAGTGCTATACCAGCTGTCAAAAAGACATTTATGGTAATGAATTTGCATAAATTCAATATTAGGTAAGTAGGTGTCTACTCAAAACCGAAACATCTGTCAAGGAGGTCTATGAGACAAAAAAGTTTGGGGGAACCTCTGGTCTATAGGAATGATGTGAGCCCCAAATTCTATCCTTGTGTACGCCACTATAAACAGTGATTATTCAAAGCAGTGACGCACGCAGGAATTTTTTAAGGTGGGGGGGGGGGCGAAGGTCAACCATTCTTGTATCATACACAAATACGGCGCCACAAATGTTCTTTTGATTTCATTGATTGTCGGGAACATTTAATAGTAAAAATAAATTATTGAATAGATAATTAGCATTAATTAAAAAATAAATTGTTAATAACAAATACTTAATTAAATTACAAGAAATACTATATACGTAGTATGTATATATTACTACATACATAGGATTATAATCAATGGAAACAAATAGAAGAAGATGGGGTGGGTCGGACCTTTTGCCTCCCCAAACCCCTTGTGTGAACCACTGATTTAAAGCTAAAACAGAAAAATTAATCCGTGCATAAAAAAAAATATTATCTTGGCTTTTAGGATAACTTCCAAAAACGGAGCAATCAATTAAAATTTTGATGTGTAGTATTTAAAATGAAACCCAGAAATAAATACAACATCGTGATTTATATCTCTCTTCATCATCGATTTCGAGATAACAAAAATATAGACCAACATAAATACAATAATACATATTATGCAATATCAATAATACACAAAGAACCCTTGATTTCAATTATTAAAATAATGCCGTGAACCTCATCAGGACTTGTTCCATGTACTCAATATCCATTTCTAATACGAAACATTTAACTTGAAAATGAGTATTGTGTAGCAGCGGCAGGTAGTTTTGGCATACAGCTTGTTAGAAGTATTAAACGCTGAAATAATGTTTTGAAGATAGAGCGTTGTAGTAGGTCTATTATACCGCGGAAGGTTTAATGAGTTATATCACTAAAATTTCCAAGATGTTCCAGATTTCAAAGCAAAGGGAGGAAATAGCCAGTTAGAACTATTAATCAGGCTTTCACGGAGCATACTGTTTTCGTTCTAACATACTATTCTACTGAAAGGTATGATTGTTACTCGAAGATCCAGAGAAATTGCTCAGATAATAATTTAGACTTGGAAATTATGTGAAATTTTAAGTAGTATTCTGTATGATTATATTAATAACATAATGGTGCTTCGCAATGACCTATAAATAAAGATACATGATTGTTTTCAGGTATGCAGTCTCTTTCTGTAGAGAACATGGATGATCTTGCACCTCTAATATGTTTCTAATCTCTACAGGTCTGAAAATCCTGAAAGAGAAATTCTCAAGAAGGTCACATGATGAATGTAGTCACGTGTTTTCCATTGATTTCAAAGCTGCCATAAGTCTTGTACGTGTTGTTTAGAACCAATTCTGAACCAAATATTTACAGCAGGATTCATTATTAACAAGTTATTTAATTTGAGACACTGAATCTGCACTTAGTAAATTCTTACAAGGAAATCAGGATTTTTTCTAGTCCAATTGGATTTGATATTAAGGTATCCGACTACCCTAAAATTGTAAATTTTATCAAAAATTACACATTTTTTATGATTTTATTTTAAAGGTCCTCTTATTAGCTTGACAGAAATACCAAGTTTATTATTTTCCATTCAATAGAACAAAAACTACAAGTGTTTTAGTAAAAGCAGATGCCACTACTTTAAGCAAGATGTCATACTTTAGAATGCGTTTTACTCGAAATGTGTTTTTTTTAAATGCTTAAACAAGGACAGCGATTGCTGAAAAAGTTTTGAAAATAATAAACTGAAATTTTTTGTGTATGTTCTATATATTAGTAGCAGTGTCTTAACCTCCAGATTTATCAATCATTGTTTTATTATAAATTTTATGTTAATATAATCACTGTTATTTTCAGCATTTTATTTAATAACTAAGATAAAGTGCTCTAGTTTTTGTAAAGATTAAAATATCTCTTACATCCTGAAGGTCATTTCAAAAATGAATAACACAGCAACGCATCAGAATTGAAAAGTTGAAAATTTGTTCATAGACTTTTGGTACAGAATGGACCACGTTTATGTTATTTTTTGTAAATTTTTACAAGTTTTTTTCTCACTTTAGTAATAATAATTTATTTTTCTCTTCTTAATTTTAGCATATTTTTTAAAAATGTTCTTAAAAAAAATCTAAAAACCATAAAAAATTCCCATATTTCCATTTTTTTTTGAAAAAAAAAACAAGTTGTTGAAAGTAGTCGGATACCGTAAGTAGTTCTGAATAGTATGATATGAATGAGCTTCAATTCAGCACAATTTACTAACAATTTGTTTGCTACTTGCATTAGTTGCTTTGGGGGCCGCAAAATTTGTTTAATTTCAATGAGGATCTTTCTTAATTTTGCTTTATAATATCGAGATATATACACTAAAATATCGAATTCTCAGCAGTCCAGATAAACATAAAAAAATTCTTATAAAAAAAAAAGAAAAGAGAGAGATCCGAACAAAAGGAATAGGTTTCCTTTTCCTTTAGCATTATTGAGCATTATTATAACGTTAGAGTGATTTTTTAAAAATTCATTTGTTTCTTTTTCTTTAAGATAGAGAATGGATACAATGTATGTAAGAAAAAAAATTGCTAAATTTTTTAGTTTTGTTTGTTTGAATCAATTCTGCATATTAACTAACTTTTTTGCATTTTAAAAAAAGCCAATTTTTTTCTTTCTCTGTAATAAGATTTTATTTCATAAATTGTTAGTTGTAAAAGACTTGATTAACAGAATTGTGCACGAGAAACTAAAATACTTCCTTGAGTCGAAAGCTAAGATAGTCTAATTATCTTTAGCAGATTTCCGTAATAGTTCGAACAGACGATCAATTACCCAATATCAGGATATCAACACAGCAAACCATAAACCAAATCACCATATCACATTAACAAATTTTTTAAATAAACAAAAAATTTACATCATTATCAGCAATTATCATTAAATAATCCATAATCAATGCCACCTAATAATTTGATGTCATTGTCTAAACATCAAAATTAGAAAACAAAAGAAACAGATTCCCCTCATAAAATCCTATTTTAGAAAATTAATGAAAATCTAATCACCTTACATCGTATCACCTAGGAGTAACAACAATGTATTCCATTATAAAAGCTACATGAAAAACAACTCTTATACAATGGGGTGGAATTTTCATCTAAAGCCTGACTAATAAGGGATGGGGAAATCCCCATTTATTTCCACTCACACACACATAAAAAAAAGCCAACCCTTTTATTCCCTATAAGCAATCTGAACTTGTCAATGGCAATTTCGACAAGGGGGAGGGGTGGTGTATTCCATTTCTCCACGGGTGTACAGAAAGGGGGAAGGTTGTATGACTAATCAGAAAAGAGGGATGAGTTGATGTAACTGTTCTCGATTCATCGATTTCTAGGGGGACACAAAAGGAACTGTTCACCACGTTGTTGCACGGAGGATTCCTGCGTCAATTTATGCTTGTATCAGGCGAAAATGATGTTGGGGTAAATCCCGACATTAGCTTTCGCAGTTGGAACATTGTGTGAAGGAATGTTAGTAATGCCTTGGAGATTTCCTGATGTCCTTTCCAAGTCCAACAGGTTCGCAAGTAAATACACAATGTTTGACCGATGAAATATTAAATTAAAATGGATATGGTTTATATTAATTGGATTAATTAATTTAAAGCTAAAGCTCTACAATAGGTTACGAATCTTACATTTTTGAGGTATGAGGGCGAGAGATAAATGTGAATTTCCGTCCAAAGGAGTAAATTACCTAATTGGTGTTTTGTTCGTCGAACTGTCTTGAGGACTTTGAAATTTCTCATTCTCATTTCAATGCGATTATAAATGTATCCAGATCACCAGAGGCGTAGACGAAAGTGCCACCATGGTAAATATTAATATAATATATAGGATAAGGGGTAATATCTGTGGTAAAAATCTGTTGGTCTATGGAGGGGGGGGGGGAGAAACCCTAACCCATGTGTATGCCACTGCAGAACACAGATAGAATCGGGGGCTTTGTTGTGATTATGGAATGGGACTTGTTATATTATAAGAATGCAAGAAAGTCAATTGGTAAATGTTTTTCCAGAAAACTATGCCCAGTAATTTTCTAAGCCATTTGCAATATTAAAAATATCATTCCTTACTAATTCTAAACCATTTTTGGTGTCTTAGTATGGTATTTAAAAGTTTTCTGGAGATGTTTTTATGATCTCAGCAAGAACTTCATTAACAGATTGTGTAAAAGAGCATTGAATAAAAAGAACTCATGCTTTCATGCCCCCTAAGATTCAGGCTAGTCCAACAGATCACTGTGGTCTTTCGGGACATGGATTTTAATTAAGCCAAGCTTTGACCTATGGTTTTTCCGGATACAAAGCTATGATTTGTCTAAAATGTGATTGTGATGGCACGTAATGGCTTTTATTGGACTAGATGTCATCAAGTGAAATATATTTAACAAAAGGGTGGGTGGAAATTAATCAATTAGCTAGATGATTTAATTAAAAAATCGTTTATTGATTGACAATTGAATTATTAAAATACGTAACTCTCTTACTGATGCCACGTGCATATATAATATTTTTTTAAACTTATGCTTCAGTTAAACAAAAAAAGCAATTTAAACTTAGCTTCCTTTTTCAAGTTTTTCTACAAATATAGATAAATAAATACATAAGACTAATTTATAACACAGAGAAATTGCTATCTGGGTACTTTGGTACACATAATCCTTTTGTCTCAAAAGCTTTTAAATTTCGTTAGCGACTGTTGCATTGCATGATATCTTAACCCAAATTCTATCTTCATTCTTAAAAGTAGATTATAAAACAAAGATAAAAGCCAATTTTTAAAAATTCGTATCTTTCAAAGATAAGCCACTGAATGACATTGTATCAATTTAATATAAACTAGTAACGGCTTTACTGCTCGAAAAATGAATAGAATTAAACTAAATATACCTGTAGAACAACATTGTATTAAAGAGTTCCAAACAAAATATAATGGGATTTTTTTACTTGATTCAAATCATCTTCTATTTTTAAAATAGAATTAAAAAAGGAAAGAATCGCTATCATTTTTTTCATTTAAAAAAGACAATGATGTCGGTTAATATATACCAACAATTTAGCAACCCATTTAGCTATTGAGGAACTGATGGAGACATGATAAATACTCTATTGTATTATTCTTCACACGAGTAAATTTACTAAATTATAAATTTAAAATAAAATCTCAGTTGTAAAAAATAAGAAATCACAAAAATTAAAAACAGTTGCTAATATAAATTTTTATTTAATTCAGGAGAGAGAGAGTTTGGATAAAACTTTTATTTCACAATCTAAAAATACTGTCATATTAAAATGACATGGACCTTCATTCCTCCAGCATTCTTTAAATGGAACATTAAGTAATAATAATAATGTCTTTCTAAATGGCATCTTTTACCAAAATAAATAAGTAAACTCTTTTTAAAATAGGCTAAAACTGTACATGGCTAAAGTGATTTACGATATAAATATTGAAGAACAATTTGTATCATAACATTTCAATGATGAATTTCGAAGAAAAAACCATTAAGAGTCCAAAAATAAATTTTCACAAAATTACTTTTAAAAACTAAAAACCATTTAATTACAACTGAAATCTGAAATTTTAAAACATTTGAAATAAATTTACAGCAAAACTCATTACTATTTCCTCATTAGGTAAAAAAAAAAATATTCCGAAACAATTAATTACATCGTTAATTTTTCAGCTTTCTCTTTCAGACTAATAATAGAATAATAGATTTTTAAATTAGGTCGAATATTCTTCTTTAATTACGAATTGTTCGTGTCTAAACAAAACATTCCAAACGATGACGTAACGAAAGTTGTGTTAAAGAAACACCAAACGAATATTTTCACACAACATTAAAAAATATATTCAACTTTTAAATATCATGGCAGCTCTAATCCACGATAACACCATAAAACGGCGAGAAATAATACTACTGTTTAGTTACTGAGCCATTTGCACGGCAGAGAAAACAACCGAAGCAAATCAAATGGCGAAAATCTACGGCGCATAATAAAAGAGAGATAATAATAGGGATCCTAGACAACACGAATTCGCAATTAGCATCGACTTTAATGCGAACCATTTGTCTTTAGTGGTAGTACTGCTGTTGCATAATTTATGAGGCTCGCCCTCTAGCGCTTTATGCAGAAACTCAAATGACGGGTTTATCCATTTTATGATATCGTTTGATATTCTACGATATTTAAAAAATATTATTGCTGAAGAAATAAAGTTTATGTGAAAGGAATCGTTAAAAACCCATCTTTCGAACTAATTAACCGATTATAGGCGATGATAATAATAATAGATTAATTTTTAGCAGTCTGCAGAAATGGCATTCAGATTTAAGCTTGGATTGTTCTGAAATTAATGAAATATATAACAGAGGGTTTATTTCCTGGAATTAATTTTTTGAAGTTATTATCGTAGAGTAAATGGGGTGCAGTTAAGTTGTTTTATTATGAATGCCATTCAAAGTTAATAGCCCACGCTATAATAATTTTGGAATTTTATTGCACAGTGTCTCTCGAAAATTCCAGATACTTCAATTAACTTTGAAAATACATTTCACTTAAAAGCTGCCATGCGTCATAAAGGAAAATTACGTTTCATTAAATTCTTTTAATAAAATCTTACGCGTCTGCAATATTTTTTAATTTATTGAACGTAAATTTCTTTTGGTGGGAGGGCAAGGGGTGGGGACAACCTTTGTGTCACTGAATCGGTTAATAACTATCTTATGAATATTAATTTATTATAACAATGTCTTTAACATTAAGAAATAAATATCTGAAAACCAATAAAAATAAATTAATTTTATTCAAGTAATAAACACAAAATATTTTAATTAAGGTGATTACCAAGAAATATTTTTCGAAATGAAAACAAAGAAATAATTTTCTAATTGCAATACCAAATATCAACAAAACGAATCTAATATTTATACTTCACAATATCATAACAGATCAGTTTTAACTTCCAAGATATGGGTGAATGGTCCTTTTTTACGAATTAAATCATCATATGATGGTTTACTTCTACATTTAATTAATGGGAAAAACTTTTACAATAAAAAATAAGCCTTATTTTGAAAATTAAGAAAATTATCCAGATTACAGGGGGGAGGGGGGGGGGAATGGTCCCCATTTCATTTACTCCGCTTTTAATAATTTATCTTCTTTTCACAGTGCCTGTTATTAAAATTTAAATATGAAATAGCTTGAGCAAATACTTCTGAATAGTAAGTAATTCTTTAATTTTAAAACTGTAGAATTCTGAAATTAGTTTAAAGATCATCAGATTATTAAAAATTATTTGAAATATACGTATGGAACTATAAGGTGCGATAAAAATTTAATTTAACAAAAGTATAAACATTGACAAAAAAAAATTTTTTTTTTAATTATAAAATGAGTTAAGAATGCAAAATGTTAAAAGCTAGATTTTTTTTTTTTTTTTTTTACAATTTAGAGATACAAGAGGAAAAATATTAGTAGTAAATACATTATTTTGAATTTACGAAAAAACAGAACAAATATATTTCGGGTAAATGATTTTTATGCAGCCTGAAGAAAATTTGAAGGAACGTAATACATTTTTATTTATATTTTGCCACTAACCAACATTCAGAAGCATTTATAAAGATTTAAAGTACCTCACAAATGGAATGAGTTCACAAAAACTCTTAGATGTAAAATGCAAAGAATTTTAAAACACAAGAATGCTTGCGAATAAAAACAAATTTCAGGAAATATCAATGAAAAATATATTATTTCTCAAGAAATAACAAAATCGTTATTTAAGAATTTTTTAAAGTCATTTTAAATATCTGATAATTGCATTCTGTTTCCCTGTGAGAAGAGAGTATATTGTAAAACTCTAATTCAGTTCACACAAGCGGCGAAAAAAATGAAGCCAAATTACGCCAACAGCTCGTTTTTTCAATTGGATTTATCTAATATGATGGCAATAATTCGCCAATTTGACAGTAAATAAAGGTGTGCATTAAAATATGAACCAATCGAAAATACCATTAGAACATGGATTTTTTTTGGAAGCAACACGGACTCTTTTGACTTTGTAATTCTGAACCAGGATCAAGTAACGAAGACGAATCTTTCTTCAAATTTCCACACACCCCCAAAGTAGGGATTTAGAGTATCGACAGATTTAAAGTGTATCAGCTGCGCTACACGATGATCTTAAGTCCGTGCTTCTCAAACTTTCAATATTTGCGACCCAATGTTCAATCACAATTTTCACTGCGCCCTCCCCTCCCGCTTCCATATGATAAAACACACAATACACTGAATTCAATAATACCATACTTTGACGCTTAAGTTACAACACGACTTTCATCTTTTAAGTGTGAATCCGGCTTATATAAACGTCTCGCTCAGCCAGTAAGTTAATTGCTACGGACGTATATATACGTCTTTCAGAAGTATGAACTTTTCTATGCACTGCTATTCATAAAATTATTCCGAAGGCTTTGGAATGCAATAAAATGACTTGGAAGTGTATGTGTGTTTACGAAGGATTTACTTATTTCAGATTATTTGCGTATTTATTCCTCTTCACCCCCCCCCAATACATGCACGCTTACGTGGAAAAACGACGGCATTGGAGAGCGAATCACTTAACTTTTGATCGGCAGTTAAGGGATTCATTATAAACCGTACAAATTATCAAGAAAAGTGCTAGATTTTGTATACCGGTGTTAAATTTTGTAGACTGGTGTTAAATTTTGTAGACTGGTATTAATATTCTTGATTCGCCGGTAAATATTAAACTTGTTCTCAACTTAATATTGTTAAATTAATTAAGAGATACATTGTACAGTACTTATACATTTATAAGATTTTTATATCAGTGTAAATGTGTATTTTATTTTTATTATGTCAGAATGTATTTTGTTTGTTTACTTTCAGTAAATTAAAAATTTTCTTGAAATAATCTTTTGTTTTTGACTCATCAATATGCTCGCGCCCCCTTGCTGGGTTTTCACGCCCTCTTAGGGGACGCGCCCCACAGTTTGAGAAGAGTGTGAGAGAGTGAGTGTTTATTAACGTCGCACTATAAAGCAACAAGAAGGCCATTGGCGACGGACCTCATAATTTTGAGTGAAGTGACGAGGACGACACCTGAGGTGTGGCAGCCCACTTTCCAAACTACACGCGACTTTGAGCCACGCGATGAATTTAACGTACATCAGCGCCTCTACACAGCGGATCGTCAGTGTCACTAGGGCTCGAATTCGTGACACACTGGCCACGAACAGGTGACCATGACCAATAGCCTATTGCGGCCATGGTCTTAAGTAGCAACGGGACTCGAACTTACAAAAAGAAAAAACAACGCCAGCCACAAGTGAGCGACCTTGACCATACCATGTGACAGCAGTAGCCTAGTGGTCAAGATAACGGACTCGTGGCCAGCGTGTCATGAGTTCGAGCCTAGAGCCGCTGAAGACCCACCACGTAGGGGAGAGATGTTGTTAACGTCCTCCCGTTGGTGTGGTGTGGTAGTTAGGAGAGGGGTGCCAGCTCAGGTGTAGTCCTCGTCACTTGACTATGGTTCAAAATGACGAGGTTCATCACCAAAAGCCCTCGTGTAGCTGAACAGAGCGACGCTAATATTTTCTCACTCACCGACCATACCATGGGAAGAATTAAGAACACAAGCACTGCAAATAGTTAATTTATAGATTTTAAAAGCTTAGATACGCGCGCGAAGATTTATAAAATTAATATAAATTCATAAGGAGAGGAAATAAACTCAGCCCATTAATAACAATAAAGGAAGATTTACTAATAATTTAAATATTAATCTGTCATAAATCATTAAATTGTATACCCAAAACATTACATTTCGAATAAAATTCCCATTTTCCTAAAATAAATGTTTTATCGCCAAGCTACATAACTAATTTTATTATCCTCCTTCGTTCTTAACCATTAATCAATGAATAAAATCATGATAGTTAAGCAAAACTATTTTAATGTCTCGGTGAATTTATTCTTTTGGTTTGCAATATCAAAAAGATTAAATACTTTTGTGTCGTATAAAGATGAATGACCTTTTAAAATACGATAATGTGTTTCTTTACGGAAAGATTAAAATGAAGCTTTTCATAAAAGCGAAAAATATAACGTCAGTTCATGTTTGAAAAATGATAACAGTTTAAAGTTGTGAATACAATAGCAGAATTTTGTATATAATAACTTTGTAACCACAACACAATGTATTTGACTGATGAATTTTTAGTTTAAATAAATTAAATTTTTGACTTTTATCCAACTTTCAAAAACAACATTGATATAACGTAATTATAATCAGAATTTCTGAAAAAGCATTTATTGGTTTCAAACTCCCATTTAAATTAATTTATTAAGTGATTAATGTTTTTTTATTGTTTTTAGATCAAAATGATATTGAAAGTACGCGTGTTGTTTTTTGTTCAGTGTTGCTCTCCTTGTGGGAAAATGAGTTTTACAGGAAAAGTTCGTTTCCCAGCATGAACTTGGAAAAATATGATTGTGCCAACTCAAAAATATATGACAAGGGTTACCAGATTGGTGACTTAATCCTCCTTGGCGAAAATTGATATCCCCAAGGAACCATCGAAGAGTCTCTAGGATCGACCCTTCTGAAAAGTTGTTCCAGAAAGCCGTTTACAGAGCTCCGTAAAGCTTGTTTATTGCGAGTGCATTTTCAACTATTCTAAATAATTTGTTATAACATTTTTGTGTGTGTGTATATATGTCGATTAATCTTCGTGTAGTCCTTTGTTCGTCCTTGTCTATTAAGAAATATGTTATTACTCAAATAATTACAATCGTTGGCTGCTTTTCATCCACACAAATTGGTAACAATATATGTATATGCTAATGCAAAAAGCTGATTTCCCATAAAATGAATAACATTTTTTGAATAAAATGCAAATGAAGTAATTATCGATTTCTTTTAGTTGTATAAAACAAATATTCGTAAAATAAAGAGAATCTCTAGAGTTATCACGATGACCTTTGACCTTTTCTATGCAACAGATACTTCATTTAAATCAATTTAGAATAAAAAGAATGCCGACAAAAATTAAAATTATTCATTAATTCGACTGACCTGCTTTTTTGTCTTTAGTAGAAAAATACTTTACATGTGCTATATACATTACACTGTTAGTGTAATAGATATAGCACATGTTGCCCGTTTTGTAGGGTGTATGAATATATGCCGTTAATAAATTATTGATATCTAAGTCCTAACATTAAGTGTTCAACTGTATTGAAAAACCTTCTTATAACCCTATCCTATTGGCTTAAAAAGGACAGGACGAATTTATAAAATTGAAGTAGAATGACCTTTTATGCTCCCGTATAACTCCTCCCCCAAAGTAGATTTCCGCAAAAACCCATTTTTAGAGGATGCCTAGTCAACAAAATAAATATGCTTAGTAAATTTCAAGTCTGAGACCTAACAGTTCAAAAACGGAAATTTTTTCATCACAACGTTACCCCACAACCTTCATTGAGAATCGATTTCTGCAAGACTCGTTTTTAGCGGATTTCAACTCAGCAAAAGAAATATGCTTACCAAATTTCAAGTCTGTACTTCTAATAGTTAAAAAAAAAGGAATATTTATTTATAACGCCATTTAACCTCTCTCAACCCACCTTAGGGATCAATTTTCGCATAACCTGCTCTTAGAGGATCACTACTCCATGAAAGGAACATGCCTGTCTAATTTAAAGTCTGTAGGCCTCAGAGCTCGGGAGATATCGTGATGAGTAACTGAGTGAGTCGCTTTTCTCTTTTATTTCAAAATAGAATAAGTATTTTTATTATGAATCTGGGTGAAAAAAATCATAAGTAATAACTGCATTTCTGTTAATTTTTGTAAAATTAAATAAAATCTAAGTGCTTTAACAAAATAAATTTTTAAAATAAATAATTTGTATTTCCGATAAATTATTTATTATACAATAAACTCCTCTTATATATATATACGCTTGAACAATATAAAGTCAAAATAAAAATACTTCAATATTCTTTTCACCAAATCATTGTCTAAAGAAAAACTTGATTATAATTTAAACTGTTTAGTCTTTGCTAGTTTGTAACAAAAACTCACTTGTTGCTTTACTAAACTTTTGACAAATGTTTCATCAGGTTCTATTTATTTATTTTTTAGTTTTTACTTGGTCTTCTATATTTTTCTTATCTTTTTCAGCTGATCCTCGTTCGCCCCAAAGGGAATATTTTTTCCCCTACTGATCCACTTGCGTGGAAGCTCGGTTAGTCGCTTGGATTATTACATGCTCTCTGGACATTACGAGAGGAAAAGAAAAAGCAAATACGGGGGGGGGAACACATTGCTTCAGAGAAGAAAATATTAAACCATATCGATTTGTTTACGATTCTGAAGGCTTTTTTTCCCCAATCATTTGTTTAAAAGGATTTGATTGTGGATTCTTAAGAAAAATGCTGGCAACACAATCCGCGCAGAACAATTTTTATGAAAAAAGAGGAACTTTTTATAGGGAAAAAAACATTTATGGAAATACTTCTAGCTAAGTAATTTAAAATTGAAATGAAAAATAAAAGCTAGAAATGTCACTAAGATTGAAATCTTAAAAGAACTCTGCAAAAATAAAATGTATTCGTATAATGCTCAAACATTCTTTTTAGGTTCAGAGATAATGATGCGCAAAAAATTAAAACATATTTTAGATCAATTTATATATCTTAATCAATTAAGAAAACGCAATTAAAATCATTTTTATTTTTAAAAAACTTTTTTTTTTCAATCGTGTGCCAGCTTACTATTAAGAATAAAATAGAGTAGAATAATTAAAGTCACACTAAAAAATATTACAGATAAAGTTACATTCTATTAAATAAGTAATCTTTCGAATTCAGGATAAAGACGGAACTATATAACTGTAAATATGAAATTAGTTAACTGTTCTTAAACATCGAATATAAATTAAACTATTTATGAAATTAATATACACATTCTCAATTTTTAAAAAGTCAACATTAATACTATGTATGTTTAATTGAAACTGTCTACTTTAGTAAATGATGAGAAATCTCAAAATTCTAAGAAATCTCTCTTAAATTCTCATAAGAATTTCTTAAAATTCATTTCAATGAAACTCTCTCGAGAAATCTCTTAAAGAAATCGTATTAGATTATTTAAAGCTATTAATGCTTCATTAAATTACCTCCCTCTTCAGACAGAACTATTTGAAAATATATTTCACATTTCTCTTTTAAACAAATAAAACGTGAAAATAAATTCTTTATATTTCTATTCAGTCTTGATTGGCAGAGTCATTAGTCACGAGGGTTCTTACAATGTATTATATCCTCGACCGATTTCGCCATATCAAAAGATGTTTTTAATTTGAAAAATGTTGCCAAAATGCTACATCGTTATTATTGGGCTCAAACGTGCGTGGGAACAACTTATACTATTCGTCTTTTGATTTGATGAAATTGGTTGATAGTATAATAAGTAAATATCGTCACGTATTGAACTTAATGCACATATTTTAATCGTATGGAGTTATTTTTTAAGCGAAACCATAACTTTTTTCTTGTTTGCAAAGAAAAATATGATAAAAATTTAGCAAAATAAAAAGACACAACTAAAAATATAATTAAAAGAGAAATTGCATGCTGAAGATGAAGCAGGGGGAAAAACAATTTTATATATCAAGAAAATAAATTCTTAGTACCTAAAATTGATTACTGTTAATTATTTTAGATAACAAAATTTACCAAGCGTCTGATTAAGGAAAAATTGTGCACAGATAAACAAAACATCTTTCATCATCGAGCATATTGCATTCTGTTATAATCGTATTAGTAAACAGAAAATATATAACAGCAACGACGAACTAATTAATAAGCAATATTAGTGCGGGATATCTAAGTATTTTTGCAGATAAAAGATTTTACTATCAACTGTGCAATTAATTAAGAAAGAAATGGGGAATTATTATATACGGTTGCTTATCAACATCGTTTCGTGTTTTTATGTAACACGTTTTCGTAAACATGTTTTTCTGCATTAGTATACGTTGCTCGGTTTTTTTTTTCTCATGATAAACAACGAACTGTAGAAAAATTGTTTTTTTAAATGGACACAGAAAAATACTTGATAAAAAGTAGATAAAACACCATAAATATGTAATTATTATTGGATTCTTATTATTTCATTACTCGTAAACTGGTACATAATGATTAATTTATAACATTAAATAATTACATTGGTAAAATTCTAGATTAGATCACATCTTTAGAGAGGGAGGGGGAGGGGTAATGGTGCCAAATAATGGCAACATGTCGTTTTTCTATATTGGACTTTTATCCAATATGACGTCAATAATTCGCCAAGTTGGCGATAAAAAAGGTACGCATTGTAATAGAATCCAACCTTTTACAAATTAAGTTAAAACAGTTAAGTTTTGAAATGTTTTCTTTTTCTTTTCAGATTTCTAATAATTTTTTTTTCCAGTAATATACCGTCGGCCAAATTCCCCAAATCATAAGATATTGCCAAACGCTGTCATCATTGTTGTTTTTTTCAATCGATGCGTACAGTTCCCACTATTGGCTGTATATCGCGGTATTTAGTAATGTTTTTTGATTTGAAGTAATTGGTGTAATAGATAAGTGCCCAATTCTTTTTTAAAAATTACCTTTATTGCATTTTATGTCTTTTTATCAAGCTTAAACTGAATCTCAAATCGTTAAAAGCAATAACTGCCTAAATCGAAAACTAAATGAAATTTTAAAATAGCAGTGAACGATTTAATGAAAAAAGTGAATTTAACGAAAAGAATATTAAAATGCTTTGTTCTATTTTATGAAATCTTATAAAAGTGAATCAACATGAGTACTTACTTGGTCGACAGACATGAAGGCCAGAATGATACTAAAGTCGTATTACTGGATATTCTACACTGACGAAAAGTATTGGTTCAGACCTGGAAATAGAAAAATAATTTGATTATTGCATTAAAATATATGCAATATTATGAAAATAGAAAAGAGATTTTTATGTCACTACTATGTGCTTCACGTTAGATAGTAGTAATAGACGCCATTAAATTATTGCAACAGATAAAAAAGATTCTCATTCAGTTGGAATACGAAATTTCATGTATTTAAAATGCATAAAAATATTAAATTTTAAAATGTACTATACTTTCAACTTAATGTTAGACTGAAGAAGTATTAGCCTATTCTAAAAATAATATTCGATTGTAATTTCGATCAACAAAGTTCCATTATATTCCGAATAATAATGGAAAGTTCTTTTCTGTTATTATGTTACACTGACTTGTGCCATAAATAGAAGCATATTTCTATTAGGGAAAGTGTTCTAAATACGGGAGAGATAATCACTGTATATTTGTTGAAGCAATACCAGCGAGGATACGTTTTATTCCTTCAATTCTTGAAAAGATATTTATAAAGGCACAAGGAGAAGGTATATGCATTTTATGAAATGTCTGTAAAACAAATAGCACAACATTTTTACTTTCCCGGCCAAATAAAAACAAGATATAAATCATTGGCAAGGCCAAGTAATTTTAGCACGTTTTTCACATGTTGTAATTTACAATAATGCACCTAATGAAATTTTACTAACAAAAAGTAGTTACTGTACTTAAAATTTTTTTTTAATTTAAAAATTATTAAATTTAAATATGATTCGGCTCATCTAGGGCACAAATGCGACCAAATGTCGAAAACACGAGGTCAATCGGTTGCTTATTGGCTGAAAAGAAGGTACGACAAAATATGGAACGAAGACGAAATTTGCGTCCTAATAGCGCTTTTGTTCCATTACGTGAAACACGAGCTAAAAAGTAATTTGAAATAGAATATAATCAGAGGACAGAATTACACTTTCTAGCGCGTTTTTCACGTAGTGTAAAAAAAGCGCTATTAGGACGCAAATTTCATCTTCGTCTTCGTTCCATATTTTGTCGTACCTTTTTCTCAGCCAATAATTAACCGATTGACCTCGGGTTTTCGGCAATGGGTCGCATTTGTGCCCTAGATGAGCCGAATCATATTTAAATTTAATAATTAAAAAAAAAAAATTTTTATTTTTATTTTTTAAGTATAGTACACTACTTTCTGTTAGTAAAAAGTTCATTAGTTGCATTATTGTAAAATACAACATGTGAAAAACGCGCTAAAATTACTTGGCCATGCCAATGATTGATATCTTGTTAAAACTGTTACAAAAATTCATTTATGGTGTTTTGTGAAATTTTAAGAGCAGTATCTCCCACAATGTATATTCATAGCGTATATCTTTCAAGAATTAATTTCGTAGAATTAAAATATTCGAAGTTGATCAATAAATAACGACATCAACATATCTACAAATTATAATTTTTACTTGAAAACAAAAAAACGTTTTGAAACACAAACAGTAGATTAGAAATACCACTTAATGCAACAACACATGGTATTTATGAACATATAGGTTCTGAATGAGGTCACTGAATATATTGAAATAAATGTTTTTGGAAACACAATATAAAAGCAAGAACAATATTAGTTATTAGAACAAGATTAGAAAAAGACTTCTTACACCAGGAGATAAAATATGAAACATTTTCAAACAATAACAAATAAACTTGTGTACAAAACTTTTAAAAGAAATTAAATATATATATTTCGCGTTTTTTGAGACAAGACCACCACACATATATATAAAGAATTCAAGAGCTTTTTCTAAATTAAAATTAATAGTCTCCCTTCCTAATGAAATAGGAGTACGGCAGCGCTCAAAATAATAGTCTTACAATTTAGGCATTATTATTATACACAATTATGACGTCACTATTCCCCCCCCCCAATTCTTTCAAACAAAATTCTCGTGCAACAAACAATCAGTTCTCACTCTTGTTTAATTTAACTACTTGCAACTACTTAATCAAAAAACCAATTCAATTCAATGAAAAACAATAAATCTTAAGCCGTACTAGACTAGAAAAAAATTACCATTGTTCTTAATGCATACATAAAAAAAATTCTTAAGGGCAAATTAAATTCTAGGGAATGATTACAGACGAGATTTTCGACCTTTTTCCATTTAAAAAAAAATTCTAATGCAAGAATAACGATTTAAAAAACACACATTCGTTACTTCACTCAAGGACAGTTAAGGTTACAGAAGACGGGAGAGAACAGAACATTTTATTTAAATTTTTAATAGAACATTCTTTCGTTGTTTGTTCAAAAGGTCTTTTTGTTTACGTCAGAGTATTTGTTTTTAAATAAAAGTGTTCTCGAATAAAAATATTTCATTTTGGGATTGCATGACGCCTCTAAATACGAAATTGGCCACCGCTGAGATTACGTCATCGTTCAAAAACACCTGCCCTCAATGACACACCTGCTTAAAAAAGAACTCCCACGCTCAACAGAATGATAAAATATTGGTAACAAAATGTATATCTTTCGTCACGTTCTCAAGTTGTTGAGATAAGATAAAAACTCTGATTGTCAGTTCTGCAGATGGCTAACAGTTTTATTGTGTTTTCTATCAATATTTTCTCCCTGAAAAATCAGTAATGGAAACACCGAAATAAAAGAAAATGAAGAATGGAGTCTTTTTAAATAAAACACAAAGATGCTCAAGTGCAGATAAGTTGTAAAGACAACTCTATTATTCGAACAAATCCCGGAGGCTATTTCTTGGCTTAATTATAAATGCCAAGTACATATAACCTATTCTTACAAGCAGTTAAAAATGTTCTTAGCTACCAACTGCGGGCCATAAAATAAACATTAAGTAATGTTTTATACCTGTTAAACCTAGCATTAGTAAGCATGCTGTTGACATTAAAGTTGTAATAAATTGAGGGTTGATTTATTTGGCGTGATTAAGAAGACCTTCATGTTTAAGATAAAGAACATTGATATTTAACATTAAATCTTTCGATAAAAAATCCAGATCAATTTTGATTGCAGTACGATTTTAATTTTATTATTTTGTATGTTTATTGCAGAGAAAAATTTCGAAACACCCCACCCCCCTCCAACCGATAAATCGTGCTTTTCAAACAATTCAATGTATAAACATTTATATAAAAAAGTTGGTACTTTCCTGTTTCGCCGGTGGAAATCTCGCCAAGGCTTTGTTGGCGACAACTTATATTCTACACACAAAAAAATGTTGATAAATGTTAGTTCTCATTGGTTTCGCATCCATTTTTCTAGTATTATGAAAAAGACATTTCTGATAAGAAAAGACCGCGACTTGTTTTGAAAATGTGGTGGTAAAAGGTTATCAGCGGGTTTATACTATTTGAAGTCGGTTGCAGTCTTGGCGACTTTTCCGTTTCTTCGGCGCAGACGATAAAGTACCAAAAAATATAACTATCTATTGCATATTGACCTTTTTGTTTTTCAAAATGTAGCTATAAATGGGCAAATATAACACAAAAATTGGGTAAAAATTAAAATGTAGAGAGAAGCAATGGAAAATAACTAATAGTCACTTTAGTATCATTTAGTCAAGTAGACACTTTAATATTTTAGTTTTACCACAAATTCATATCTTTTAAAAAATCACTCAAAAATTACATAAAAATGCTCTAGTTTTAACCAACTTCCAAAATAAAAATTAATTTATTGAACTAACGATAAATAATAGTGTTTTAATTAATAAAGTTTTAAGGGAGTCAGTGAATTTTATTTCTTATAAACTGTTCAAGAGCACACACACATGAATTCTTTTCAACATATATAAACATATAAAACTCTATAAATTTTAATAACTTTAAATGAAAATCGTTTACATCAGAAAAAGAAAATACAAAGGAAAAATTAATCATTTGCATAAAACTGTTTCCAAAAGTTACTTAGTTGAAAAACAGAAATTTAAGATTTCCCCTTCCAATGTGATTTATGTGTGTGCGTGTAAATCCTGTTGCGTGCGAAAGCTGAGTATGGAGTAATATCTTTTATATCAGCGATGACAAACTAATCAAATATTTATACATCAAACGAATAAAGAGGGTAAACAACTTCCTATGGCTCGATCAGAATTTTAGAAAAGGGAATATTAACTTCCAAATTGTATACTGAATAATTTACTAACTATATTTCTTAATGATAGTGCTGACGAATGTAGCAAACAAAGTCGATATTCTCATCTATGAACATATATTTAAGAGATCTATTTGGACATGTTGAAAATTTATTGATGTAATTTAAAATGCTATTGTTGGCTTAGGAACTGTTTGTAAGAGAAATTACTTTTATCCTCTAATTTTATAGTAATTTCATAATATTTTTTCGTTTATGTAAATGCGTGTAGATGAAAATATGATCAGTTATTGTTTGTTTGAATAATATACCATGAAACTTGACAAAATTATAAAGAGTTAGAGCTCATTTCGTTGTTTATGTGAAAAGGTGGAGTGTTAAAATATTTGTAATGCCACATTGTACATAATGGAAGCCATTAACTTAGAAAAAGTGTGACGGATCTATTCACTCATTTTACTACTAATCCTCTTGGGGAAACTTTGGGGCTAACATTCACATTAATTCTCAGCCTTTCAAGAAGAAACCATGATATTTAAATTAGTTTGACTATATAAAGTCTATAGGTTTTGTAGATGTAAGATAGAAGGAGCAAGGGAGCTGTTGCGATGTTACGTAAGTGTGAATATTTCATTTACAATCATAGCGCGAGTCAAGGAAGTAATTGCTAAGAGATTAAATTATTAGATTGAGGGGGGATCTAAGATAGATGAAATTAGAATTAGTTATCGGTTCATTAGCGCTTGTTCTCCTTATCTAGTTCACGTAGTCGTGTTTACTTAGAGTTATACATTCAAATTAGATAACTCTTTATATATCACTCCTAGGTTTCCTTTTGTAGTTTCGCTTGTGATTGTTTAAGTGCGTTTAAAGATAAATAAATTAATTGTTATTATGGAAGTTGCTGGTGATTCTTTGTTTCTCCCCACACCTTTAGCCAGGCAAGACGGAGAGAAAGGGGTGCCGATTAGACCGCCACCCCCCCAAATTTTCAAATTAAGATTCATTGGTTGTACCGATATACATTTGATATACAAACATATCATGTTTTGCGCTTTTTGAAATGGCGGTTTTTCAAATCAAATATGATAAAACTATACTAACAGTGATCAATAAGCTTGTTCCTTATGAAAAGTAAATATAATTTACAGTAAAATACGTTTAACGCGAAAACGCTTAAGACGAAATATTGGTTAACACGAAACAACACAACGGTCCAGAAAAACTAACATGTATTTTCATGCATATTTTTCTTTAAACGCAAAACGAAAATCGGTTAACACGGAAAGATTTCCCTTCTGGAAATGAACACTTAATGAAATGTTTGAGAAAATTTATGTATTATTGAACTGTCCTATCGTATCATTGAAAGAATTCGTTGCAGTAGATGATGATAATGTGTGTACAGCCCCAATTATGGCAGACAAAGACATTTCGGAGTGTGTTCAAAGCTCAAAATATATCGTTGATTCAGATACAAATGAAGAAAATGAAATGAATAATGCAGCTTTTCTGTTTCCATTTCATCCGAAATGAAGAACATCATAAAAAGTATGCTCAGTTATTTAGATACACATTCCAATGGAGAAAAGAATAACAAAATGGAAGACATTGAATAATTTGTTGACAATTTGATGCTAAGAAAGACAATACAAAGAAAAATCTCAGATTATTTTTCAAAAACTCAATAAATGTTTTGCTTTTCAAAAGAAAAAAATTTTGCATTTAATTTCATTAAGTTCTTGGGAATGTTTTTGTTTCATTGGTTTTTATTAGATACATGCATAAGTATGTATGTATGTAATTAAAAGGTACTCTAAAATGAAATTTTGTTGAATGTATGTTTTTCTTTCTTTTTTTTTCAGATATCCTTTCACGAAAAAATATTGGAGTCCCCTCAGTTTTGTGTTAAGCGATTTTTACTATATTTCGGATATCGCTAATATATTTTGTCCAAACAAATTTCTATTTTTTAAGTGCATGCCTTGAAAGAGATAAAAAAAAATCCCCATCACTTTATTTTTCCAAAAAAAAAAATTATTGATAGTATAATTTTGGAAAAAATTAAGTTATTTTATACATCATAAACAGTGGCACACATACACACAGGAACTCTTCGAGGAAGGAGGGGAGTTCACTAGTCTCGTATCATACACCAATACGTTGCCAAACATATTCTTTTAGTTTTGTCAAAAAAAAAGTGAACAAAAAAAAAGTAAAAAATAAACTATTGAATAAATAAGTAGCATTAATTAATAAAATACGTTATCAATAACAAATAATTAAATTTTAAGTACTATATACATAGGATTATAATCCATAGAAAAAAAATCAAGGGTGATGAGAAGGGGGGGGGGGAGTTCCGGACCCTGGACCACTGATCAACAGTACTTTATGACTTAAAAAAGATTGGAATTTACTCATCAGTTACTTACAGAGTGTTAAGACTGTATTCAGTACAATCTTTCTATAATGAATACGATGAGCAACTCTTGAGTATATACACACTTTATATCAAATAAACCTAAAATAGAAAATATTTTTTTTCCCATTAAATTTTAGATTGTATGGTCAATTTTCCCATCAAAATAAAATAGATGCTATAACAGCTTCAATACAATTAATGCATATTTGCTACTAAATTACATAAATCTATAAAAATATAACTATTAAAGTAAAAAAATACAATCAATTAAATTACGTGCAACATAGATTGTTAGAATACTTTCCCTGTCATTATAAATCAAAATTCGACACTCTCCTAATAACTCTTCTCAGTCCCTTCTCTCCTTTCAACAAGCCCCTCAGAACCAAACCCCCTTATATCATAAAAATAAAACACCGACATTCAAAACCATAGTTTTAAGGGCACAAAAAGCCAAAATTGGTCCTCTTCTCCAGTTAATGACACGTCCTATCCCACCATACGTCGGCGCTCTTAAATTGACCAATAAAATTCTTATCATCGACGCATTCCATCGGAACCGGCAACCCCCTGGTCATCGCGCAGCAATGATTGACCATTAAACACGGCAAACATCATGTAACTGCCTTGAAATATAGTCAGCGAGATGCTTTATGAGCTGTGCCAGACTCGAGATGTTATGTGACTATTTATTTGGCTGGGAAAGCGATTTGCTCTTTATTTTAGTAAGTAAGGGCCGGTGTAATGGTGTTTTGCTGCGCAATTAGGACTTATTGGTTCTTTTTGTGACTGCGGGATTATGTCTTCATTGTGGAGTAAAGGGGCAGTTGAGAGATAGTAAAATGGGAAATAATTCGGTAGGAGGTTGTTCTGTTTTTGAATTTATAGGTGGAAAGGTACTGAGGTATCTGTAGCGACTGGATAGCCATAAGCTACATCAGAAGTGGGCATTAAGTCGATCGCGGTCGACCGTTGGATTGCCAAGACATTTTGGAGTGACCGCCTGACGATTAGTACACTAGAACCTGTTTTTATGCGGTCATTTTTTAGATGCGATCTTTTTTTATGCAGTATATCAGCGTTTCTCAAACTGTGGGGCGCAAGCATATTGAAAAGTAGAAAAAAAAATATTAATTTTCTGAAAATAAACAAACAAATACATTCTGGTATAATAAAAAAATAAAATGCACATTTAAACTGATATATTACACTTATAAATGCATCAGCGCTACACAATGTATCTTATACTTAATTTAACAATACCATGTTAAGAACAAGTTTAATAATTACCAGTGCCCCATGAGATTGTCATATATAAAATTATATACAAAAATTAACACTTATCTTGTTAATTTGTACGGTTTATAATTAATCCCTTAACTGCCGATTAAAAGTTATGCGATTCGCTTTCCAATGCCAACCGTTTTCCACGTAGGCGCACGCATGTCATGTATTGGGTTGTGGGGGAATACAGAAGCAAATAATCTGAAGTAAGTAAATCCTTCACAAACATTGTCAATGTCCTTTTATTGCATTACAAAGTCTTCGGAACAAGTTTATGGATAGCAGTGCACAGAAAAGATCGTACTTCGGAAAGACGTATATATACGTACGGGGAAATAAACGCTTTGACTAAGCGAGACGTTTATATACGCCGGTGGCACTTGAAAGTTTAAAGTCATGTCCTATTTTTTCCGTCAAAGTTTAGTATTATTGAATTTAATATATTGTTATTGTGTATGAGGAGGCGCGAAGAAAATTATGATGGAATATTGGGTCGCGAATGTTGAAACTATGAGAAGCACTGCGGTATATGAATTTTAATGGCTTTAGCGCCTCTGTAATGATTTCTATCAATGTACATATGTACAACTTCAAGACGCTCTGTTCATTTGTTATAAACAGTCCTCCCGACAATACGAGTTCAATTACTTTCTCTCAACGCTTTAACAGCAGGCCCTTGATTGACGACAAAACTATCAATAGCAGTGACATTATCAATAATTTGATAGATTATGAAGACGGACAAAAAGAACCGCATTCTCTTTGAGAGACGATAAAATATATGCAGGGATCCAGCTTAAAGCAACTGACCAACCGACCGTTGTATTAAAAACTTATCACTTGCTTTACGGTGCCAAAAAATAAATCAATTGAAACTGTATCTTCAAGTGACGTAAGCGATTTTGAGCTAATTCATCACAAGAAGATGCGAGCTTTGGTATACGACGAGTAGCAGTGAATTATATATGTGCATTTTGAAAAATTCTCCATGCATACAATTAAAAAAAATGTTTTAAAAATGTTCTCCATGTGTAATTTAAGTATTCCTTTTGTTTGGAAGCACTTTCTCATGCATTTCGTAAATAACTGACGTATTTACTAAAGGCAACTACCCTCTCCTCTGCATAAAATTTTTTTCTGCAATATGTCGACAAAATGGTTTGTTATATATAAGTATTTATGAAATTTTTGAATATTTTTTGTACGGTTTCTTCTCATGCGGTGCCTATCTACCGCACAAAAACAGGTTTTACTGTAGTTAGTAATTACATACCGAATTATTCGATTGGTTGTCAGTATGCTGACAGGGACGTCTTAAGGCATGGGCCCAGGGCCTCTCCGCGGTGGGGCCTCATTTCGTTCTCGATTCTGTCTTAATAAGATAGTGATCCGGATAATTTTAATGATCAAATATAATTCCGTTACATATTCTCCGAAAAATAGGGAATTTCAAGCTGCATGTCAACTGCATTATTATGTGATGACCGTTGTCCATTGTGTGTGTCTAAGCTTAGGCTAAAAAACCATAAACAATCAGTCAACTCATTTAGTCGAAATGCGGCCATTGGTCAAGCTGGTTTGTGCCTAGATTTTTGAGATTGTTAGTCCCCGTGCACATTTATTTTTTTCACATTTCCCTTAGAAGAAGTATTTGACAATGCATGCTATATACTGTGTACTATTAATGATCTCGGGTAGGGCCTACTTCTACGTAAAGGCCCAGGGCCTCAAAAAATCTTAAGATTTCTCTGGGCCCAGGCCTCAAAGTGTCTTAAGACGTCCCTGTATGCTGACTAAATTTTCTACTGACTATAACTTCAGAAACTTACTTTAGATGAAAATGCTTTATTTTTTAATAAATTTTGAACCGTTTGATAATAAATGCATCATTTGATATTATCATTATGTTTGTATCTTCCGTTTTGCTTTAAAGGCGGTTTTTAAATTGTACGTTTACTTATTATAGTTATGTAGGTGAGTACATATATTCCGTATTTATTATTAATTTATATTAATATCGTAGACTTTTTCTCAATAATACTATTAGTTCATACTCTCCCTATATATGCATACATATATTTATATATCTTGTTAAAATTTTTCAATCGTTAATAAAATACTTTTTATTCATCCACTCAACTTCAAATACATTTTTTAAACTTGTAGTGGATGACACTTGATGTTAATACAGTCTTTTCAAATATTAATTCCTTGATTCAATTAAATTAACTATAGTTTAAGAGATATATTTCAGTCGATATTATTCCTCTAAATGGCAGCACCATTGGATAAAACAGCTTTTGTTAAATTTGTGATGAAGATTGAACTTAACCTGAGTAATCATATGTTAGTTAGATGTCAGCATTCTTTTTACTTAGGTTTTAAGATAAATTCTTACCCATTACATTCAACTTTTATTAAAAAATGTCATTACAAATTTAATGTGGTTAAAAAGTTTTTAATATTAAATTTAAAAGGTGTTTTGCCACTTAATATTGTGATTCTGTCAAATGTATATACATATTTACATTAAGTATAATTATTTAATAAAAAGTAACTAAACTGAAATTTTTCTTCGTTGACCAATGTAGAAATTTTTTTATATTACTTGTTTAGTTTTAAATGCGAAATTACATTTTTTTAAATAAAGATCATTTCCGAAAATTCAATTCACACGTAGTTTTTGAAATTCCAAAACAAATAAAATAAATTTAGAATTTCTGTTTAAAATTGGAAACCATTTATTTTCACACACTTTTACATAATTTTAAATTATTTTAGCTAAAAATACATGTTAATGTTTTTCAAATCTGGATAAGAGAATAAATTAACTAAAAAATAATAAAAATTCTGAAAAAATACCATAAAATTTAAATTAAAACTCGAACCCTATATTTAAAATATTCAAAAAGTTAGATTTCCAATCCACTGGAGCAAGAAACGAATTTCAATTGCTTACCTTGGTATTAGATAAATATATTTATTATAAGAATTTAAACAACTTTGACTTTCAATGTACCACATAATAAATACTTTTCACCAAGTTTAAAGAACTCTTTACGGTAGAGCATATAATAGACGTTATTAGAAATTCTAATATAATTACAGAATGCTTCATGAATGGCTAATCAAACGTGATTCGTTTACAAATGTGTTTAAACGAGACTTGTACGTAAATATGATAGAGACTACAGTGGAATGAATTCATAAAATCCGTAATTGTAAAATTTTGGTTGTTTCGGGGAGTAAATTTTGAATTATTCATGCATTGGTTAAACTTTAATAGCAAACAAGCTTAAACAGTAGTTCATATCGCAAATCAGCTTCCGTTCTTTCGATTTAATTTAATTAATTTTGTACAAAAGTTGCCCTAATTGTTGTTGGTAATGATTTTCGAAATTTTGAAACTATGACCTAAAGACGAGGAAAATTTGCAAGATGCATAAAATGCACCTCGTGCGACATGTGGGTTCAAAACGGTTTTATTAGCGACATTAAAACTGCTTAACGCTCTACAGACAGATTTTGTAATTTTTCTTAAGCCAGAGCAGTTCTGTATGTGTGTGAGGATGACTTAAATTTTTATTTAACAAATTCCCTGATCGAGTCACGTGATTTATACAACTCATCAGGGAGGGACATATTTTTTGGTGGATTCATATGCTCTTACATACCTTTGAGCCCCAATTACATCTGAAGATAGTCAGCCGGTCATCGCTTAATGCAAAGTAGTAAAAATCAAATCCTAACTATTTTTCGGATTGAAAATGACATACATTCTGGCTTCATTTATTGAAAGTAATTCATTCTACGACTAACTAGAGTTCTTTATACGGGATAATGCTTTAAATAAAACTTCTACAATCCACCTAACAAGAATTAAGACTTGAAATTAATGCATAACAATTTCAAGCACAGTTATACCATGACGTCATATGACACATGCGCCACCTATCTTTCTTATCGGAAAGAAAAAGTGAGATAAGCCAAAATCTCCCTCACCAATGGAACACAGAAGGGAGGGGGGTCCTTGGGTCCAGACTCCCACCCTAAAGTCCTTGATTTTTTCCCCGATTGATTATAATCCTGTATATAGTACGTAAAATTGAATTTTGTATTTGTTATTAATAATTAATTTTATTATTTATGCTAATTATTTATTCAACAATTAATGTTTTACTGTTCTTTGTTCCTGAAAATCGACAAAATAAGAAAAAAGAATATGTTAGGCGGCGTATTGGAGCATGATACGAGAATTGTGGACTTTCGACCCTGGACCCCCCCCCCCCCATCGCTTTGAAAAATTCCTGTGTGTGCCACTGCCCCTCTCTAATAGTGTTAAAAATTTGTATAAAATCTACTCTATAATTTGTATTTTTTTTTCCTCATTTCCCTTTTTAAAGAAGGTCATATGTGTTCTATCCTTACTACATATGAATGCCTAACAGATAGGAATCCACGTATTCCTAGATTGAAAGATTTACAAAATTAAAAATCCGAAATGACGTTTTTCAGCGCTATTTTCCTAAGAATTCACCCAAGACTTGCTAATTTGTTTATATTCAATAAATAAAACAATTCTTTTTTTGAAAGAAAAAAAAATTGGGAACTCTCAGATGGTGCAAAAACTGTGATCCCGTAACGTTTCGTTCGAACACTAGGCAACAAAGTATATCAGAAATCGCTTCAATGTTTGATTGAAGCAAATCTCAACCAAATTTCACGAAATATGGTTTCGAGGTGTGCACTCGCCCAGTTTTAGCGCACTTAACTAAATGCGTCGTGACCTTTCTTTCTTTCCTACACACAAAAACGTTCCAAGTTTAGAACATTTTTAGAACGCTCTTTAGTATAAGGCGAAGACAGCTAGCTGTCCGAATCTTACAGTTCAGTAAACATCCATTGGTTTATGAGATGGGAGAATGTCAAACTTAAGAGATGACCACGGTTATTTCTCCTAATTTGGAAATACTATCAAAATACGATGAAATGTGAAACATTAGTTCACGTGGAATGTGTCGGACTTCAATATATTATTTTACAGGACAGTCTAGTGTTACTACTTGAAGGATAATAGTTACTTCAAATATTCAAGTTCTTAAAACAATTATTGATAAAATAAATATTTCAACGCGAATGAACTCCCATATTGCAAACAGCTCCCACGGAAACAGGGGCACCCCTAAAACATCACCTCACTCCTCTTATTTCAATACGCATCCCCAATTCCTTTTTGTCGAGGGGGAGAGCACAACCAACTCTTTCAACTAAATCCCCTTTTAAAAAGGAATATCCCTCTCAACTCCAAAAAGCCAGAAAGGTAGAGATATCGTATTACACTCGAAACATTTGGCTCGTGCTGAGTAAAATACAACCAAACGAAAAAGTAAAAATCGAGCATTTTGCAGTCATTCCTATCTAGACTTGTTGATGCATTGAAAAAAAGAAATAGGGATGAGGGGGGAGGGCCTCTTCTCCTAAAGCTGTGCACCACGCAGGTGAAAATAGGCACGAGTCTACAACAGCTGTAAAGCGAGGAATAACGGCTCTTCAAATTGCTACTAGAGAAGGGGGGGGGGAGTGTGATATTACTGTACAATCCCCTCCCTTTGGGCTCTTCAGAAGATATCACCTGCCACGAGTCGGTTTCAACTGACATAACAGCCATATGAGTCCCGAAGAGAATTTTCTACGGAGAAATATTAATAAATTTCAAGAAATTAAACTTTCGCCATCAAATTGTAGAACACGAAAACAAAGAAAAAGAATTGAGCATGACTAACCGAAACATAACTTTCAACCTTATTTATGTGTAGCCTCATAAATCTACCACTCTCTAGTCTTGATTAAAGTTGCAATTAAAACATCTTAATTTCATAAATAAATTTCGGTTCGTTTTTGAATTGCCAACAAGTAGTACAATTCGGTTGTCGATAAAACAGTATTAATACAAATATTTGTTTTGCTGTTTTCTCTAGGTGGAAACTTATTGGAAATCGGGTGTTTTATAATTAACCTTCATATCATTGATCTTTTTTTTAGTAATTTAAGCTACTAAATGGCATTTATCTCATTTTAGACAAATTAAAATTAAATAATGCATTTATATTGTGACATGAAAATGACCTAACAGGTAAAGATCCGTATCTGATAATAGTATTATTAAGTATGAAATTTTAATTTCGTATACTTTTTAACTACTTTTGACTAATAATTTTATTTAACAAATTAAACGATTATAAATCAAATTAACAATTTTGTAAAAAAAAATACATTGCAAAATAATGAATCTTATTTGCATATTGCCTTGAGCTTTGGGGAAAAACAAACAAACTGCATATTAATTTTCGAAATAACCATCGATATTGACAATGAAAGATATCATTGAATAGAAAATATCTTATTTTGCAAACAGCAACATGGCTATCATTAATCAACGACAAAAGAACTCTATAATCAGTGCCAAATTTGATTAAATTTTAGGGTAAAAAAAGTTTTAAAGACCTGGAGATATATCCTAGGTTTTTTATGTAGAAATAACTTGTAGAACTTAACCATATCAAAAATCAACAACATTATTTCCAATATAACTTTATTTACACATAATTCCATATTCTAATCTCATTAAAATAAAAGTTTCAAATGAACAGACGATTTGAGTTGAGCTGCTGAAGAGAAGTTGCCATCAGATTTAATATTTAATACTTTATATTCAGCCAGCTCAAGTTCATGGCGGTTGAGTGCGATTTTACAAGCGCCGCCACAGACAGAATACTAGATCATAATTTAATTCCAAACTGGATGACATTGAAAAGTTTCAATTTTATACTGATAAAATACGAGATATGTTTCTTTAGATTCATTTCAAAATGTGTTAAGCCTACATAAATATTAAGTTACTAAAAGTTCTTTAAAGACAAGGTAAAATACAATGGGAAATAGATAATTCAATTACGAATGAAAGTGTTGAATTTTAATAAACATTAGTAAATTATTTTCAAATTCCTGATGTTGTAAGATTTTGTAGTTATGTAAGGCCATCAAAAAGAAAGAATAATCACGAGATTCAAAATTGTGCATTATCACACTATATTCTTATTTTTTTTTATACACCGTTAAATACAGTTACTTTTATTCACACATATATAGGATTAAAATTATAATGCAAGTAAATCCAAATTTCAGCAATTGTTCCACAAGTGTTTCTTAAATTTTCATTCTTCAACATGTGTAATGACTGGATCAGTACATTTTAATGAATACAAAGTTCTACTTTGCAGAAATAAAAAGTGTGTTCATTGTTAAAAACCAGTAGTTTTTTTTCCAGATTCCAATCATAAAAGTAAACGCTATGCACATGCCCTCTTAAAATTAAACACAATTACTGAAAACGTTCCAAATTAATTACTTTCTCAAGCAAAATTAATTACAAAAACTAATTACTTTACATGAACAGCTATTAATTAATAACATTCGAAGCATGTCATATATTATGTCAACATCGCAAATGGCTGCTTCAAGTATCATGGGCTTGTTGCCAACACGATGAAAGTAATATTTCCATGGTAACAGTATGTGTTTCTATTCCCAGTTCTAAAATGAGAATGTTATTCGTAATTTTGAATCTCAAATTACTTAAATTGCGGCATTAGATAAATAGTTATATACTCCCATTAATCTCAGTCACATTTGTTTAAACTTCAATCTAGGAAAAGCTACAACACGAAACGGGAAGGGAAAAAAATAGATCGAGTTAAACACGAAAGAATATTACAGGAGCCGAAGTTAATACTTAAAAGTGGTTTTTTGAAAAACATTTGCAAATACAATCGTGTTTTTCGTGTCACTTAATATTCATTACTGGAACGAGAATATGTATTTAAATACAAAGAAGGCAAGTAATATGCATTTATGTTTTCTTTTATTCTTCATTATTTTCGTTACAATGGATTACATTATTTTCTAGCATGCTGGTAATTGATGTAAATTTAAATTACGTTCGATAAAATTCTATTTTCAATATTGAAAATAGGTTCTATGTTTGCTTTGGCATAATGAAGGAAAAAATAATTTGGGCACTTGGTGAATTGCCCATAAAGATTTTCATTATTTATGTGGAAAATCGATTCTCAAGTATGAAAGCAATTCTGTACATTCGATCAAACAAAAAAAGTTAATAAGAAACGCTTTAAGTTTTTATTGATTCAGGCTTGGTTTTAATCATTGAAAAATACACATACACGCGAAGGTTGGAAAAGAAAAAAGATCTTTTATTTTCAAAATTAAGGGATTTTACCCCATTTCGATTTGGTCAGATGCAATTAATTTAGGAATGAAGATTAAAAAAAGTATTCGATTGAATTTTAAATATAAAGTACGATGCAGATGCATTTAATACAAAATTAATATTTTAAGAAAAGAATGAAAACGATTTTTTTTTAAAAAAGAAAATGCCATCTAAAAAAGATTTAGCTTTTACCCGAAAAAGAAAAACATTTTTCTTTTGCAACTGAAAAGTCGAAAAGGAATGTTACCTTTTATTCTAAAACAATTTGGAATATTTTCAGAATAAGAATGTTAGAAATTTTGGAAACTTTCAAGTACATAAGCACTAAACATTTTATTCTTTTTAAATGTTCTTATGAAATAAAAAAGAGAATTTTTTAAAACTTATAATAACATTATTTTATTGTATTGAACGAATCGTAAAAAAATACACATGGTGAACTATTTAATATTTGCATTTCAAAATATAAGCAATTCAACATTTTTTTTAAACCAAGTTTATGAATTTAAAGATAGTGAAAATTCATGACAATATTTGCGTTATAAAATTCTATGCATAAAACAGCATAGGTAACTTTTAAGCAAAAATTACCAATTAATTTCAATTAAGTATTCAACTACGCAAAAAGGTGATTTAATATAGTAATAATACCATTAATTTAATAAGTAATTTTGCACATTTTTTTTAAAAAAAAGTTAACATTCAATGCAGAAAAAAATTTGTATTTTTTTTCCTTATTTATTTGTTTGAAAGCCAGAATATAGATTTATATTGTTGCAGTTTTCAAGTTTTCCTTTTTACAAAAATATAATTTTAGATTAAAATAAATAAAATATATTATTTAAATGTTATGATTAGTGGGATGTTTTGCATCTTATATACAGTATTTTTTTATTAAAGATGTAATGGTCTAAATTCATATGACGCTATCATCACGTGATAACAGTCATGTTCATAAATTCATACACACAAGTGACGTTATATTCACATGAGAAATGCAATCACGTGCTTCCAGTCAATGGACTAAATTCATGTGACGTCATAATCACATGATAATTTTAAACCACGTGTTTTTAGCCAATCAAGTTCAAAAACACATGTGACGTCTTAGTCACGCTAAATGCAGTTATCTATTTTCAGCAAATCAGTTCATGCACTTCGTTGTTGCCAAATTACGCTTTTTACAGTAACTTTTTTTTCAAAAAATTAATATTTGTCACTTTATTTAAAAGTACATGTATAAAACAAGACTTTTTTTCTTTAATTTTAAAATCTTTTTGCAGAAATTTCTTTTTATAACTCTTGAGCATCTTTACCCAATTTGAAATTTTACCTAAGTTTTACAAATAGAATAAAAAGTACGTGCTATATATAGTTTATTGTCCGTTTTGAATTCAATGTAGAACACGTGTTTATATTATCATGTGGCCGTCATGAATTTAGTCTATTAGTTCATGTGCTTCGGTGTTGCCAACTTTTGCTTTTTGCAAAAACTTTCTTTCAAAAAGCACATATTTGTTAACAAGAACATCTTACTTAGGTAAGCAAAATAAACTCGTATAATATAAAATTTTTGTTTAATTTTAATGAACTTTTTAAAAAGCTATTGAACATCTCTTCACTTAACTGTTAAATTTGAAATTTCATCTAAATTTTACAAGCTAAGCAACAAGTACATGTCTAATGTCAGTTTTGAATTCAACAGAGAACACGTGACTGCATATATCACGTGACCGTCATGATTTTAACCCGTTTTATTGATATTATAACAAAATGAAAGGCAGTTTTAAAGAATTACTTTATAACATTTATTGTTCAATACAAATATTAACTTGAAAGTCTTTTTTTAAATGAGAATCCAAGAGAAAATTTTAATTTAAGAAAATATTTTTCTCTAAAACTGAAAAAAGTTAATAAATAAATAAGGTATTTAAACTTGGTTTAAATAATAAGGTTAATAAATAATAAGGTATTTAAACTTAAACTTAAAAATATCAAAATTTAAAAAATAATCTTATCTCCAGGTCCTCAATTCTGAGTTGAATCTATTAATAAATTAGATAACATAAAAATTATTCCACAAGAAATAATAGTTTACAATATAATAAAAATCCATTCTAACAAAAACAAGAAAAATAAGATATCTTTGCTTATTCAAAAAAATATTTCCATGGCTTTTCTTCATATAAGGAATTTATTTTAACAAAATAGATGTATTCATTGTTTCACTGAGCCCACATATCATGAAAACTATCAAATCACTTTAATACATTTCACTTTTCGCGAGCGAAATTCTCTCTCACAGCTAAGCACTCAAATCCCTTTCTAAAACATTTCACTGAATGTGACGGAGCATCACAGCTTAAGCACTCAAAAATTCATCAACTTCAAAGCATTTCGCGTTCGAAATTCCGTTTTTATGTGATGTATGATATACATTGGGACTAAATTAACCGAATGGGATATAAAAATAACAATAAACGTAAACAATCCATTTCATTTTCTTGGCGGAGTTCCCAGAGCGGATTCTATGTGTATTTTCCGCAACAACAACTTCGGAACAATCTATGCTAGGAATAACATTTTGTCACACAGCTTCGCTAATAGCTCTCTGCTTTAGATACAAACCATCTACTACTGCTAAGCGTCGTTTTAGTAATATAGTATCATTTTGCAAACGATAATGAAACTGATTTAATTTCAACGCAGCGGGATGTTTTAAATGAGCTTTTGAGTAAATAGAATAAATGTTTGAATAAAGTATCGGGGTGATTTATTATTGAGAGGCAAATTTAATGATTAAATACTGGAGAGGAGAATGCGTTGCTTAACTATTTTAATCAGTAATAGTTAGTTTTAATTCAGCCATTAGTTTTGTTTTTCGTTTCGAATATTAAGAACTTCGCTTTTGATTGAAAAATACATTCAAACTCTAGAGAGAAATATGCAATCTTATAAAACCATTAAAATATTTGTGTAATTGCTTCGAACTGGAAGTTTTGGAATATTTATTTTTCAGTTAAATCTTAATTTTTAATCACTTTGTAATGCGATATTTAACTAGTAAAATATTTACAAATTAGAAAATTCTTACCGAAACGCTCCAAGCTTGAAAGGAAAAAAAAATATATATATAAAATACAACAGATTCTACGACGTTTAGAATTGAGACACAATGCGCCGCAAATTAATTTAGAAGATATTAGGAGTATAAAAGATTAGTAATTAATTAAAACTGATATGACGAAGTTATTTTACCAAGAATAAAAAGAAAGTAGATATAAATTACCATCATTTGTTTAAGTTGTTTTATTCCCGAAATTTCTCGAATAGCATTTGATTTTGTAATTAGTTCGTAGTTTAGGTTTTTTTAGAACTAATAAAACTTTAATTTTTTGTTCGAAAAATTGCTATATTATAGACGATTTTATGAACCTAAATAAAACCATGAGAGCCCATTTGTTTTTACTGTTTATGTATTATTTAAGTTAATTTGCAACTTTAGAAAAATGACTTAACTAAAAAATTTGTTTAAAGACCAAAAAAATCTTTTTAAAATCTTTTCGTGCTTTATAATTCAGTAATTTATACCGTGCTAGTTTGGTGGCGTAATTGGTTAGACGCAGACCTTGTACGTCCAAGTTTGCGGGTTCGAACCCGGCTCAAGTCAGTGGATTTTCATGATGCAAAAAATTGACAACGTCCATATAGTATGATTATGTGGCATGTTAAAGATCTTAGAGTGCCTGCTTGGATTGGGTGCTTTCGGCAAAATTAAAAATTCCTGGCCCGGTTTCGCATCGCCAGATCTCAGGTGCTTCCCTTCGGAGAGGAAACTGAGAGTCAAAATTACATTGTGGCAATTGGTACCCACCTATATAATGCCGCACTAAAAAGTGATAACAGCTCCAGGGGAATGCACTAGGTCTGCAATGGTAATTACCGATCCACAGCCCCATTTGAAAGAAAAAATAAAGAACATTTTATATCGTTTTCTGCAAATAAAGTTTGAAGGAGTTTTTACCGCAAATTCATTCTAAGAATGAAATTGTTTATTAACGTCGTACTTCAAAGGAAGATAAGGCCTATTGGCAAAGGACCTCGTAATTCTGACCCACTGCCAACAATTTGATTTGACCTTAATTTAAGCAGCACTGTGAAGCAACATGAGAGCTATTGGCGACCGCCTTTGTAACTTTGAACCATGGTCAAGTGATGAGGATGGTACCTCTGAGCTAGCACCTCCCTCTTCAAAATCCCACACCATAATTGGAGAATTTTGAGCCACAACATACTTAATGTGCATTAACCCTCTTACACGATGGGTCTTCAGTGGCACCCGGTTTTGAACCCACGATTCGACAACGCCCTGCCACTTTCAACGAATAACGACACCTGAACTGGAACACGTCCCTTCAGACTTATACACTCCGCCAACGTAAGAAATTCCGCCTCCATAGATTTAACATGTATCAGGTCCTTTACACGGCGAATTGTTAGTGATTCGAACCTACGATTTTTTGGAAACATTGCCGGCAATGAATTAGCGACTGTGATCTCTCTGCAATCACTGCTTTTTAAATATGGAAATAAAAACGTTTTTTTTTTTTCAAAAAACTTTCTTTTTTTTAAAACTTTAGGAAACAATCACTTTAATAATAATAAATATATTGTTTTTTAGAACTTTTCACCGCAAAAAATAAACACAAAAATCACAATTCAATTCACAATAAATAAATGATCCATGAGAAGAAAAATCAGACGCAAAATTTAAAAAAAAGGAAATTATTTCCGAGTTTGTAATTTTTTTAAAGTAATTCTTATTGCTTTTTAATTTTTTTTTGAAGAGTTTTAACATTTAACTTCATAAGTAATCTTTGAAAGTATAATAAAAAAATATATATATTATTTCCAAAAGTGTTGTGACCAATTCCAATTTATAATAAACAATGTAATCATTATAAAAAATAATAATTATAAATAATTATATTCAATAGTTAATTTGGAAGTATTTGATCTTCTAAGTTAAATAAAAACAAGTGAAAAATGTAATGATCCCATCATTTGCTCAAGAGCAAAATTATACTTACAAGCAAAATTTCGCTCATACAAAAAAAATCCCTCTCGCCCCATTCACAAATACAACAACAATTTCTAAAATCCCCCTTGATATAACACTCCCACATATTGTCCAAAGAAAACAACTTGACATTATATCCCTCTGCGGACACAAAAGGAGATTTCCGACAGTGAAAATATTGACCCAAGTCTCTCAGTTTCAGAAGGGAAAAAATGGAAAGAAAATTTCCCTTTTAATCGTGCGATAATAGCCAGATGTCATGAGAAAGCGAGCGAGGTTTTAGCAAAATCTCGCAACAGCTGCTCAATCCCCCGCCCCAGACCTAAACTCAACAGGTGTTGGTGTCCGAAGGGAATGATGACGAAAATAGGATTGTTTTTGTAGGGTGGAAGAAAATGCAGTGGTCACTTTTAAGGGGACGAATGGTGTGTCAGGATTAGATGTAGAAAGCAGCTTCACGGCTTTATTTAATATTCCGGAATATTCCCTCTACTTAAAAAACCATCCGTAAAGGTTTAGGTATTTTCCTGTTAAAAGCGGCCTCCAAAGAATCTCGCCAAAGAAGGTCGCCAAATCACTTGGAAGTACAATCTGACTGACACGCTAATGGAAAATGCTTTTTGAAATTATGTTTGAAACAATTTTTGAAATATGGCAAAAGATAATTTTATCAAAAATTATGAGTAAGCAATAGGTACCAGATATTAAAAACGAACAATAAGTTTATTATAGATGATAATTTGCAGCGTAGACAAAATTTTGGAATCTTTCAAATCACTTAAACTAGAAAGTATCCGATATTCGTTAAAAAAATCATATAGCACTAGAATAAATTAATAGTACGTTGATTAATACTGACGATAGGTTTAGTGATTCTAAGCCAAAATGAAAAAAGGCACCTAATTTGTGAATCCTAGTCTCACAACTTTCCTCCAAGATTATAAAGCGTCCTTACGGTCAATGATTTCAAGAATAGATTATTCAACAATATGGTTCTTAGCAGAATAGAGCTTGGTTTGTGAATATAGCTTTATTGTTATACATAGCCCAATTTCAAGGGGCCCAGGGGGGAGAAGGCGGAAATCTTGTGTAAGGTAGAAATGTCTTCTTGCTGCCTATATTAATTCACCTCAAAAACCTAAGTAATGAAAAAAAAATACTAATTAATGAGCAATTATTAATTCTTACAAATGACAACGGTTTAAGGTTTCGAGTTTCCTATTACGGTAACGCCGTTTTATCAGACTAAGAATCAAACATTTCATAGTTCCACAAACTCTTGTACATTCGTGAACTAGGTCTTGCTGGGTATGTAATGTGTGTGTAGCAAATCTTATCACTCCATAGAACACATGTTTATTTGAAATAGAATTGAAACCCCCTCGACTTGACTTAAACTTGGTCAAAAACGAACAGTTAACAACTGAATTATTGGTACAAATGGGAATCGGAGAATCAGGAATCTAAACCTGAAAAATCCAGCCACGCCATACCCACTATAGATTAAGTGGTATCACCAGCAACAACAACATAAAAAATATGGAAATATCTTTCATTATGATGATAGAGAGAACATTGATAAACCTGAAGAAAAGCGAATTATTTTAAATTCTAAACTTTCAGATCCTGCTAAATGGCTGTAGTTTGCCCTAACTGGTCAAGATCATGGACCCTAATCTACAAATCCTTGAACTTCAATCATTAAAACAAAATTTGCCAAAACTTTTAAACCAATTTATTAATCTACCAAATACAACACATTTATCATCGTTTTTTATTCATCAGATAGTCACAGAAGCAATATTTGAATGTTTATTGATTCCACGTGATAGTATTACGCTTTAAAGTAATTCTTAAAACACGAGAGATGGCTAATAAGAGACCTCTGAACAAATATACATCGATATCGACACGCGCCTGAGCAAAGAGTAGATAAGGCACCATCTGTTTGAGAATACGAAATCAGAACCTCATCTCCGATGGTATTTTTAATCATAAACCAACCCAGTTTTACGGCATCATCAAAAAACACATAAATTAAAATTTTTGCTTCATGGTTTACATTCAAAACTAGTGACTAATATATTTAGATTAATGACTACCCGCCGTGGTGTTCGTAATAGTTGGACTGGATCAATTGCAAGTAAGTTAATTATAATAGATGTACTAAACCCTTCAGGTTAAATCTTTATATATACAGAGAGAGATTAGCGATACAGAAACTTAGTATATCAGCACACATCCGTTTAACTACAATAATCCAATTACCTGACAATCTGTACTAAGCATTTGTTCAGTCTAGGTATTGGCTTGTGCAAATCAGTGCGATCACTAGTATTGGATATTTGGCGTCATTATGTATCGAATGTACATAAATTTATATATAATTTTTTAATAAAGCAGTAATTTTTTAACTGTGGTATATATACCCTGGGTTTACACGATTTAAAGGGAGAGGTATACAAGTAAATGCTATGGATAAGAAATCTTTATCATAAAGTATTCCTATACAGATAATGATCAAAATACTTTGCACACAGAAAAAAGCTCAAACAGAAACATTATTCTCTATTAGAAATCATAGTGTTGGCCCTTAAGTATGGAAAAAGGAAGATTAAAAAAACGAGTAATATAAAAATTTTTATTAATGATTGAAAATTTGAACAAGATATATATATAAGGGAAAGAGTGAACTAATTGTAGGAATTGAAAAAAGAACATGATTTGTCAATGCATGATTTGTCAATGTCATGATTTGTCCGGGTGTGTATTGTAACAATGCACACTCGGTTTGGCTGAAAAACCGGTTTTTGAAGTCAACTTTTGCCATTGTTTTAACAGTTACATTGTTACAACAAGGGAGACGAATCTAAGTTGGCGTCGAAAACCGGTAATTAATGAATTAAGATTTAAGAAAACTATATTAATATCAAGTGTCATCCACTACAAGTTTAAAAAAAAATTTATTTGAACTTGATTGGATGAATATAAAGTATTTTATTAACGAATGAAAATTTAAACAATATAAATAAATAAATATAAAGAGAGAGTGAGCTAATAGTAGGAATTGAAAAATGAACTTCATGAACAAATGAAGACTTTAGAGGAATTAAAGAGCACGAAACCCTGGAAAATTGCACACATAAATTAAAGAGATTTTTCCATTTAAAGAAAAAAACGCACATTTTCGAAGTGGTTGCGGTAGTGGGCACAGTTACGAACAGGGGACCCACATTGTCCAGTCCTAGTGCTACTAAAACCCATCGTGTAGCGGGACAGCACGTTCTATCTGTCGAAGCTCAAAGTCCTCAATTGGCATGGTATGGCAGTAAGAGTGAAGGACCATTTCCGGTGCCAATTCCTGCCATTTGATCTTGGTTCAAAATCACCGTCGCCAATAACCCTGGTGTTGCTTTGAAGTGGACAACTACCAAACAACATTTTTCATAATTTATAAGATTATAATTATTAATATTAAAAGGTTATTAATAGTTAATATTAAATCCAGACAAGCAGCCGTATTCGAACATACTTGGTAGATGATATCTTTTGACACTAGTTTGCAGTTATTTATGTTAGACTAAATTACAATAGATCGATTGACTATTAGTGTAGCATTTCCAAGCTACCCGAGAACTATTAGTGGTGCCCCTCGTAAATTCCATAATAAAATAACGAGGACGATATCTGAGATAGAGTTACACTATTCTAAGCTTCAACATTATGTTAACCAGAGTATTTTGAATTTACTAGAGCAGATTTAACTAGACAAATCATTCCCTTTACAAGAGAAATCTTTAGTGGTAGCAGGACTAATGAGTGTGTACTTATTGACATAGCACTGTAAAGCAATACGAGGGCTTTTGGAGATGGACCTCGTAATTTTGAACTCCAGTCAAAAGACGAAGACGACATTTGAGGTGCCTCCCCTTCTTCCTCTTCTAACTTTCAAACCTTGCCAACAGGGGGACTTGGAGCCTCGACAGATTTAACGTGCATCAGCCCCTCTACAGGGCAGATCTTCAGTGGTGGCACTAGGGCTCGAACTCATGACACGCCGGCCACGATTTTGCCACCAATGAGCCCACTTTGGCCACAGGTATCAGGATCAGAACCCACGACTCGACAAAAACCAGGTCGGTTACAAGTTCTCGACCATGAATACTCAGTATTTTACACTTGCAAACAAATAATCATTCAGTAGAGTTTTGCGTGCATCACTGCAAACATCAAATTTTGGTTTTATAGACTGTTATAGCTATTCATTGATCACGCAAAAGCACGGAATGAAGAATTCTTGCTATCTGAAAACGTCTGTTATAGATTGCATTTCTTAAACAGTTCCACTTCAGATCTCGTGTTGATGCTATCAACGATAAACGCCACTTATTTATTTTGCTTACACGCAGAGCACAAAAATAATGTAATAGAAAGTGATTGCAACGATAAATATCACCATTAATGAATTGAATGATCAGTTCTACATCGTAGGAGGAATTTACTTACATTGTAAATTTATAGTTTTATCCGAAACAAAATGTATCATATTTTTAGTATATTCCTGATTTTATCCTCTAGAAGGAATTCGGTACATTTGAATTTTTGGTTCTTGACTTGGATTGTAATATACTGTAAATAAATCAATGCAATTTGTTTACATTGAGATATCCATAAAATAGAGGGTAGTTATTTTATTACAAAAATATTTATCTACTTTCCTATTATAAATTCTTTGTTGATTAATTGATAATTGTATTATCGTCCCACTCTGAAGCAGTGGCGTAACGTACACCCCCGCAACCCCCCATCGTGGGGGGACACGGTTCTAGGGGCCCAAAAAGCCTCATTAACGCCAAGTACGTACTCTCTGTAGGATCTGGTTTGGGTCCCAAAACCTGAGTTTGCGGGGGTGGGGGGCTTACATTCTTCGTTACGCTACTACTCCGAAGATACACAAGGGCTATAAGCAACCGACCATGTGATTTAGACCACAATCAAGTCACATCTAACATTGGCCCCACACTTTCCAAACTCCTACACTATATCAACATGGCTATTTGGAGCCTCGACGGATGGCCACTGTAGCCTAGTGGCCCTGGTCTCGAACTTATGACCAGCATTTGTCGAATCGCGGCTTTCAGTCCTGTTGCCCATGAAGATTAACAGTGTAGAGATGGCCGATGTACTTTAAATCTGTCGTGGCCCAGAGTTCTTCCATTGGTATGGTGTGGTAGATTGGAGCTCCAAGTGTCATCCGTGTCACTTGACCATAGTTCAAAATAGCGTGGTCCATTGCCAATAGCCCTGTCTGTGCAATATTAATAAATACACTTGAGCCTCGGCAGATTTAACATGCATCAGACACAGTGGCGTAAAGTACATCCTCCACATTGTGGGCGGGCACTGGGCTTTAGAGGGCCCAACTATATATGGTTTTACAATCCTTTGTAAGATCCGGCTTAGGGGCCAAAACCTGATTTCGCAAAGGGGCCTTAATGCTCTCCGTTCACCACTAATCAGATCTTCACACAACTTTTCAGTGGTATCACAAATGGAACTCAAGTTTCAATAGAAGAAATGATGACCATGAATTAGCAACCACTGAGCAAACGCGGCCACGAAACTAGAGCCTAAAAACGATTGACCGGTAGAAGCATGGCGAAACTGCTTTAGCTCATTTGAATTCAAAGTCTTTATGTAGCATGGTGTGGAAATAAGGTTAGTGAATTTAGGTATCCACAACGTGGTTCGAAATTTCTAGGTTTGTTGCCAATAGCTCCTAAGCACCTCAAAAAATGACGCTATATAATTCAAATAAAATTAATTCAAATGTTTACTTTATTAGTTAATCTGGTGTTAAAGTTATCTTTAAACAGATCGAGAAGACTTCAAATATACCAGATGTTATAAAGATATAATTTCTAAATAATATAATTGTTTTAGTATATTACATTGGTATAAACTACAAATACAATCGGAAAGAAATAGGCTCTAAAACATGTCCATTTATCTTTGATTCATTCAAGTACTTGGTACGAGTAAAATATGCATGGCGATCATAAATAAATAACGAAAAAAAGGACTTGAGTAATTGCATTGTTTTTTGGCCCGCGTCCAATTAAGAAGTAATCTTTTAATCAAGAACATAGAATCCTTTTATAATATCAAAAGGAACAATAGAGCATTACAGCTATTCCACAAACAATAGACTAATTTTATTTTAGATGAAAGGAAAAGAATTTAAAAATATTCTCTTCTCTCTCGACATTACGAATTAAGGAATAAGAAAATGCCATTAATAATACCATGGAGATATTAGTAACCCTGGAAACAAATGTAAATTTCATTTGTCGTCAGGGAAACTCTAATTAAAGTTTCAACGATGCTTTATATGCATTTAAAGATTTATATTAGGTCATTTTGTTACATGCGTAGCAAAAAGATATTAGCGTCCATCTTATTCGTGTGTTGCCATTTTGAATGAAACTTTCGGTTCTTAATGTTTAATGTTTTTTTTTAGAAAGAATGGATTTCGAATATTGGATCGTTAGATAGATGATATAATGCCACCAAGAATTTCAAATACAACAGATTTGTAATTTTTAACAATAAATTTAAATTCGAATTCGAAAAAAAAATTTTTTTTCAGGGTTAACATTTGAATTAAAGTTATAGTTATTAATTAAAATAAATGTAGAATTTATTCTAATTTTAAAAAATTAATTACATTTGCTAATTTGAAAATTTTTTGAAAGGAAACAAAAATTAGAACAAAGATTTAACTATTAGAATTTTTCTTCTTTAAATATTTTAAACCTCTTTTATTTAGAATACTATTATTTATAATTTAAAATTATATAAATATTAATAACATAAAAAATGTATTATTCGTATAATTCTATTTACTTCTTTTTTATTGTAATTAAGACTTGGCAACATATTAAAAAAATCGTCTGTTTCATTTAATTTTATCATTCTCTGAAAAAGAAAAAATCGTCTGTTTTATTCAGTTTTATCATTCTGAAAAGAAGAAAAAAAACTCCACTGTTTCATTCAATTTTATCATTCTGAAAAAAAATCGCCTGTTCAATCTAAAATAAAAAAATTCTTTTATTTTTGGAGTTTAATTATGGCAGCCGGGAAATAAATCTTGATACTTTTACTTCTCAATTTTTAAACATTTTTATCTTTACATATTTACGATATATTTTTTTTAAACTTAGTTCGATATTTTTAATCATTTATGGAAACATGAAAAAAAGTCGTTCTGTTGCCATCATTTAGATTAAAATGTAAAGAGTATTCCACTAAAATAATATTTTAAGTAACTTCTGATTTACATCTTCGTATTAAACAAAGCAATTAAAATAGTTTGAGAACGATTCATCTCAACATGGAACACAATAAACATCTCAAACTAAACTCCCTTATTAATCCGTTGCTTTTACAATTGATAATGACACACGAGAAGCAAACGAATTATAAATTTGGAAAATTATTCATCCATTACTAATGACGTACTGCGAGTTGTTCTGCGTTTATAAATTTGCACAATTCTTAGTGTTTCGAAGACATGACGTTACCAAACGAAAATGTGCAGCTGCATCTACTCTTAAAATGGCAAGCAGCACGCAATGTGTTCATGCATATATACAGCTGACGACCGATTAACAATATTTAACATGAGATATATTAAACGATACTCTAACCATCACTTTGGCAACTAGATAGCGAAATTATTAGGTTTCATGCGCATACAGTATAATAAAGATTACTTGGTTTGCAAAAGTTTATGTAGAAATATTTCGCGGTTCGTTCAATATTTTGTTATCGAAATGAATTAAAATTCTTAACAGATAGGTGGTCTTGAACAACCTTAAGATATTTCGTGCTTTTTTAAAAATTTTATATAAAACTTATGCAAATAGATGAGCTTTATTCAAACATTTTAAAAATTTATGAAACAAACAAACAAAAATCTGAATATTGTTATACAATTTTTTTTAAAAAAATGCGTCTCTAGGGTAATGTAGTGAAGAGAAAACACTATGTTCTTATCCGTTCTACGTTTACGTACCATATTATATATAAAAAAAATTAAAACGAATATTTTTTTTAAAACACTAGCTGAATATATGGTGTTGTGAAGGAATAGATATTTTTAGTGAATGAGCATTTTATATTGTAGAAGCCTAGTGGGGCTGAGTCAGTGGCGTAACGTACACCCCGCAACCCCACCCCACGGGGGGCAGTGGTCTAGGGTGCCCAAAACCTAACTGCCGCCAAGTACCAACCCTTTGTAAAATCCAACTTGGGGGCCCAAAACTTGACTTTGCAGGGGGAGGGGCAAATGTTCTCCGTTACGCCACTGAACTGAGTGGTAGCGTATCACGCTTCCTCGCCACAGGTCCAGGGTTCAAACCCCTGTCTGGGCAAGGTCGACTCAGCCTTTCATCCCTTCAGTGGTTGATAAATAAGCACTAAGTTTGTTTGGGAAAGAAACACCAGGGGTTTCGCGTCCCACTGACTACTTGACAGTTACCTCAGCTCATGCAACTCAGTGCCCAAGGCCATAAAAACTGAGATGGGCACGATAGGCCTTGGCCCTCATGGACTGTTGAGTGAGTGAATATTAACGTCGTACTGTTCAGCTATATACACTAGGGCTTTTGGCGACGGACCTCGTCATTTTGAACCATGATCAAGTGATGAGGACGACACCTGAGCTGGCACCCCCTCTCCTAACTACCACACCACACCAACGGGAGGACGTTTGAGCTTTCGACAGATCTAACGTGCATCGTTCCCCTACACGGTGGGTCTTTAGTGGTACTGGGCTCGAACTCATGATATGCATGACCTGTTGCACCACTGAGTAAAATTCAGAGTGTTCTATTGGCGAAGGACATCGAAATTTTTGTCCACGATCGACACCTCATCAAACTACCACATCACGTCAATGGGAATATTTTGAGCCTGGACAGATTTAACGAACATCAGAACCTTCACACAGTAGGCCTTCAATGATATAGGGCTCGAAATCATAAATAGGACCTCAAGACTACCGCTGCCACGTACGTGGTGTGGGAATTTGGAGAATGAGGTGCCAGTTTAGATGTCGTCCTTGTCACTTTACCAAGGTTAAAACAAGTCCAATTACCTCTGTATAGTTTTAGAGTGAGACAATAACAAAATTCAAATCAATCTAAATGAGAGGTGCAAATTAGCAAAAACTTTTTTGTAAGTATAATAACTAGTACTTAGTAAGTAACTAAGTAATTACTAAGTAAGTAATAAAAATTATCTTCAAGTAAATTCTCTCTCAAAAGATATATCCGTAATCTTTCTCATAAAGATGTAATAACAACAAGTCTAAACCAATCTGTAAGTGAACAATTGATTTACATAAATAAGAAATGATTTACATCTACGTAATCCTTTGATCCTATAGAGCATGTCAACAATTCTGGATTTTTTCCCCTTTTTGTAAGACTAGTTAATGGACTTTAAATCGTGACAAGCTAAGGTGCTTAAGGTAAAAAAAAAAAAGATCAGAAACAATTGTCGGTAAGCTCAACAGGATTAGTGTCTAGTCTGTCTTTAAAATTTTGCAGATCTTGACTCAAGTCTTAAAAAACATACTTTTGTAAAACAAGTCTGAATCTTGAAAAGGAATTCTTATTCTTTTTTAAGGTTATTCAGTGTGATTTAACAAGGACTGATTTTTTCCCCCTCCTCGAATTGAATTTTTGGTTATTTAAGAAAACTTTTTCTTGCTACGAACACACTAACTACTCAATCATTTAAAGTATCTTCGTAATAAGATTTTTGAGACGAGTAACTTATATTTTTAAAACTTAAAATCAATATTGGCAATGAAATAAACGAAATAACAAACATAAATAACTAAAATCCAACTATTTTTTAACGAAGCAAATACAACAAATGAATGAGTAAGTGAGTGTATATTAACGGCACTCTCTAAGGCAACACGAGGGCTTTTGGTGACAGACCTCGCAATTTTGAACCATAGTCAAGTGACAAAAACGACAACTGAACCAGCAACCTCTCTCCTAACTTCCATACCACACCAAAGGACGGACGTTTGAGCTTCGATATATTAACGTGAATCGCTCCCTACACGGCGGGTCTTCAGCGGTACTCGGAGGGCCACGGTAGCCTAATGGTCAAGGTGTCGGATCGTGGCTGGCATGCCACGAGTTCGAGCCCAGTGCCATTAAAGACCCGCCTTGTAGGAGAGCGATGCACGTTAGATTTGTCGAGAGCTCAAACGTCCTCCCGGTGGTGTGGTGTAGAAGTTAGGAAGGTGGGTGCCAGCTCAGGTTCGTCCTCGTCACTAGACCATGGTTCAAAATTACGAGGTCCGTCACCAAACGCCCTCGAGCACACAGTTGAACAATGCGACGTTAATATTCACTCACTCACTCAGCGGTACTCGTTCGAACTCATGACACGCCATCCACCTTTACCTTGACCTCTAGGCTACCGCAGCCTTAAGTGACGAGGATGACACCTAAGCTAGCACTCCCCGCTCTTAAATTCAACATCACGACAACGTAAGGACTTCAAAAATCGACAGATTTAACGCGCATCAGTAGCTTTACACGGCTGGTCTTCAATGGCACGAGGCCTCGAACTCGTGAAACGCAGGGCACCAGCTCGTGATCATGACCACTAGTAGGGGCGTAGCTACCCCCGTATCAGCCGTATCAATGATACGGGATCCCCAAGCTTCAGGGGCCCCAACATATGCAACTATAGTACCTCTAACAGGGCTTTTATTTCTAAAAAAGAGCACCGAAGAAGTTGATACGAGGCCCCATTAAGAACTAGTAACGCCAGTGACCACGTAGTCGCGGTAGCCAAGTGGTCAAGGTATCGGATCATGGCTAGCGTGTCATTAATTCGAGCCCAGTACCACTGAAAACCAGCCGTGCAGGGGAGCGATGCATGTTAAATCTGTCGACAGCTCAAACGTCCTCCCGTTGGCGTGGTGTGGTAGTTAGGAGAGGGGGTGCCAGCTCAAGTGTCGTCCACGTCACTTGACCATGGTTCAAAATTACGCGGTCTGTCGCCAAAAGCTCTCGTGTATATATAGCTAAACAATGCGACGTTAATATTCACTCACTCACGCCAGCGACCACTAGACTATCACAACCACATTCTTAACATCGTAATCATAACGACTGTATGTGACAAAGAAAATAGTTTAAACGTATAATTGTTAATAAAAATTTAAAGTCCTAATTTTAGTAAAAAAATATAGCATTTTAAAAAGGTTTATTTTTTACAGTATCTGTTAATATTAAATAGAAGGGAAAAAATTGCTTTATAAGTCGAATTAAAGGTAATCAAAATCAGATAAGTTTAGTGTTGATTGTTTTTATGACATACAAACAAAAGAAAATTTAATCATATTATTTTTTTTTCTTACTATATAAGAAAATCGCATCAGACGCCAGAAAAGTTTTTCTTTAGTTTGTAAATATTTAAAAAAAAAAATCGCGTTTTAAGTTGGAAAATAACCTTTAAAACTACCATGACCATAAGACTAAATAACCATTAAGACTTTTTGGTGACCAATTAAAGTCACCCTAGATAACAAGAAGGAGATTGATGTCGGACCTCAAAGGTTTGAAACACAGTGAAGTGACAAGGACGACACCTCAGCTGGCAAAGCATCCCACTCTCAACTTTTAGGCAAACGTGAGGACCTTAAAGCTGCATCAGCTCGTTTAGTATATCGAGGCACGTCGGGTCCTTTGTAGTAAGTAGCAAGACGCGAAGATAAAAATAACGCTGGCCGCTAGCTCAGGACCATCACCATTTGGCTACATGGCCACGAGAATAACCTTAGGGCGAAAAGCAAAAGATCTTCCACCCTCCAATACAAAACTTATCTACCACGAATAACATACCTCAGATATCCATATATTACATCATATATTTATACATAAATAAAATGCTTATTAAATTTGAATAAGAATGATAAAGATGGGGGGGGGACGAGATCTTTGGCGCAATATTGGCGAAATAAAAATATATTTTGGTTTTCTGCCACCTTTTCCCTCTAAAATCACACTTTTGCATTAGTAACGCAATAAAATAAGAATTTCAAAAAATAGAAAGAAAAGGAAAAGTAAGGAAGAGAAATTGTTAAAATTTGCAGAAACGGCTTTTTTAAATCAAAGATGAGAGCGGGAATTTTTAGGTAACTAAAATCAAAACTATTTTTTCCCCATTAGATTGCACTGTATCGATTTATTTTTATTTCCACAAGAACCATTAATTTTGAATTAAAAAAAAATCATACTTTAAAGAAAAATTTAACGAAGAAAAATTGAACTTAAAACATATTGTAAATGATTTTATCCCATGTACACGACTATTTTAAAAAAAGAAAACATTTCACTAATGAGGAAAATTTATTTGTACAGCTATAATTATTAATCTTCTACATCATCCAGTTGATTAAATAAAAAATATTCAAATCAGCCAATGAGCCACTTTTAAAAAGTAGGCTTAACTTTTTGTTTAAAATTACCATTCGCAAAAATTCAACACCAATTACTTAATTCAGCGGCACCTGATAATGTGATATATACCACGATTCATGTGCTTCACCTCCCACTATCCTACAGGGCATTTCTTCGATGTAAAGGAGGTTCGGACCGACAGCCCATCGGTCACCAGGTCGCTGATCTTCTAACTAGGCTACTGTAACCCATAAACATAGTCAAAGAAGTAAAGACTCGGAGGCAAAATAGAGAAAATTTTCCTCAGAATTTCCCATTTTTTTTTCTAAGAAATTAGCTCATCATGTATTACTAGAGGGAAAAATCAGGAAAATTCTAATATTTATATCCTAACGTTGACGAAGTGATTGTTGAAAGTTGAAAAAAATGTTAAGAAGGTCAAAGAGCAATAAGAGAAGCTTCCGCAAATTTATCCGAAATAGTTCGAACTCCCTAATTAATGATGCTGTTTCATCAGCTTTAATGACGTCTTAAGACTTCTGGAGGTCTTGGGCCCTTATACAAAAGTAGGCCGCACCAGTGAGCCTTGAAGTGGGCAATACATATAGAATACGTTGTCAAATATTTTGCACAAACGGTAATTCGTAACAAAAAAAAAATGTGCGAGACTCACAAACCCCCTAGGAACAAACCAACTCAACCTACTGCCACCTTTCTACCAAATCAGCAATGATGGTTTATGGCAATAGGCCTTAGGCCCAGTGGCATAACGGAGAATATTAGGGCCCTATGCAAAGTCTGGTTTTGGGGCCCTAGCCGGAACTAACAAAGGATTACTAAAGCATAACATAAGATAGGCTTTGGGCCCCTAGGATCCAGATCCCCCCCCCCCGCGATGCGGGATGTATGTTACGCCACTGCCTAGGCCTAGACTTGGACATGATATAATGATGTGGTCCTGCCACTGTTACCAGTTGGCATATAGTACGAAATTCACATTTTTCAGAGAATATGTCCGGGAACAGTGGCGTAACGTACACCCCTGCATCGCGGGTGGGCACAGAGTTGGACGGGGGGGGGGCGCAAAGCCTGACTGCCGCCATGTACCTGCCCTTTGTGAAATTCAACTTGGGGCCCAAAACCTGACTTTGTAGGGGGGTCCAAATGTTCTCCGTTACGCCACAGTCCGGGAATAACGTTTGACGATTAGAATTATATATTCGAATTTAGATCTTCTTCAGGTCAAGAACGATATGAAGCAGTCCATAAAGTCAAAGCCATGGGCCAGGGCGGCCTATGCCTTAAAACGTCTCTCATCAGCTTGCTTACGGAAAAGTAGGGTTTCAAATCAATCTCAATATTTTTCAATATTCAATAATAATAATAATAATGTACTGTTTATAAATATTCCAATGTTTTTTTCGAGCATTATTTATGCAAGGCGAATTGTACACTTATAATGCTAAAGTAAAAGATTTTTTTAAAGATGTCTGCAATCAACAAACTGGTTTAGTTGTTCGTAAAACGAAACGGTTTGAACCGCGGAAAAGGCAAAAAAAAAAAAAAAAAATACGAAAAAAATTAAGAGCTTCTTTTTCCCAGCCCTAGAGTACAAATCTATTCTTTAACCCTGAAATTCCAGTGATTTTTTTCTCGAATCAAACATATAATTTCCTACCTGCTCGAGCATAAGCGGGAGGGATAGAGAGAAACGCGTTTTCGAACATTTCCCAAAAACCAAACATGGATGTTTACCTTATGTAATCCGCGTAATTACAAGTCACAGCCACTCAATTCACGATCAGGAGCTCTCCCGCCCTCCCCCCGTAACTTCGCAAGTTATCCAAAACAAAACTAAATTATGTACGAATAGTTAAAACAAAAAGGTACGTTTCCGTTCCCTTGCCTCTCCTGCCCGATTTCGGACAACCAGCAACACGTAGATCTGATATACGAAGGTCAAATCAATTGACCTGACTGAATATGGTACATCATACACGAAAACTTACACTTAACCTTTTTTTAACCTGAATAATAAATCACATTAAATCACGCGGTGATTTATGCGGATGTAACAAAAACCCTTCGGAAAGCATTCCTCTTTTGTACGAATTTCCATAAGCGATAAAAAATTACGTTTTTACTTTTTATTGACTGCAAGTAATTAAATTAGAGCCAAATGAGGGGAACTGTATAGCAACAAGTGATATTTAAAAAAAAAACATTTTTAAAAAATCAAAATTTAGATTTAAAAATAAGAGTTGCGGAGTATAAGTTAGATCGTCGAATGCGAAGATATCCAATTAGAACGTTTCCGTAAACAACGTTTCAACTTAAAATAAACGTATCAACTCAGCGAAAAGAGATATCTGCTGTGATACATCATAAATGTCACATGCCTAAAATAAACCAGTTGAGCTCCCTATCGTATCCCTGACAAATCAGATAAATATGTCAACGATGCATATAAAAATCTTAAAATTTAAACTGATAATTTGCTCCGATTTCTAAAGATTATTTTCCAAGGAATAATGTTACGAAAAATCAAAGGTAAGAACCATTAATTAAAATTTAAAAGTTTTTAAAAATAAAAAAACATACTTTTTTATAATTTTTAAATTAAAATTATTAATATTTTGATTTTTTAGAACTTGACAATAATTAAACAATACGGTATTCGAACATTCTTCGCTTAAAAAAAATTCAAATTTCAAAATTCTAAGAATTAATGTGAATAATGAATGCATAATATATAACGATTAATTACTGAAAAATATCAAAACTTTAATTTACAATTTTCTAAAACATATATTGTCATTTATATAAGAAAAACACATGCAAATAAAGTTTTATTTTAAAGATCAAAGAGACAAATTTTCCCTCAATTTAAACTCTTATCGTATCCCTAATTAATTAGATAAATATATCAACGATGCATACATAAGTTTTAACATTAAAATTAACAATTTGTTCTAACTTTTAATGATTATTTTTTTGTGATTGTTATGAAAATTCGAATCATAAAACCAGTTAATTAAAATTTAATTGTTTTCAACAATTAATTGACTTATATTTAATTATTTACATAAAATAGTGCCAATATTTGTATAAGAAATTAACAATTTTTAAACAATACGATGATAACACTTTCTTTGGGCAAAAAAAAAAAAATTCAAACTTCAAAATTGAGGGAAAATATAAAAAAACGATAAAATACTAAGAAATATCCCAAAATCTAATTTACAATTTTTTAATACATGTTATGATGAAAGAAAAAATTAAAAAGAACATGCAAATTCCGTGTTGTTTAAAAAATTATTTAAAAAATTTGCTCCTAAGAAATGCACGTTTTACACTAATAAAAACAGAAAAAAATTATTTTTGAACAAAATACGGAAAAACAACATACCTTTATTCGATTTTCTAAACACCGCAATCTGTCATCAAAGCATGACGGGCGTCGAAGTTCACAAATGTCATGTCAGTCCAAAAAAATTGTAAACAAAAACAACAAGTGAAGTTCACTTTTATACGAGCGGAACGCACCAAAAGCACGAAGTTCACAAAAATCCCCTTTTTTTCCAACCACAGAAGAAACTTTCTTCCAACTTACTTCGTCTCTTCTCTTTAAAAATCTCACAATTCTATCTTTTAAATAAATTATTTATAAATAATCCAATCCACAAAGTTTGACAAATTGTTCACCGATCACTTCTCATCAGTCTTCATTAACAAATAAACAAAATAAAACCTCACTCACTGTTTATAACAATTGAGTATAATAAATAAACAAAAAAATTATCTAGAGCCGCATCCACAGAAGCGCCGCTCTCTAAAATACACTTTTCGTAGCACAGGTATAAACACTTAACCACTCATATTCAAGCTTTTCGCTGTTCTGCCGAGTTTAAGTGAATTTCATATCGATGTTGGGTTGCTGCATTTTATTGAAATCGCCAATTATCGCCAATGGCGAAGAAAATAACGGGCGAAAACGGCTTTGCGTTTTCGTTCGTAGCGGGATTTCGCGAAAATCTTCCAAATCAATAGGTTTAAAAAAAGGACGGGGGTTATACAATTTGGCTTATTTGCTAGAGGAAGGGAATTGGAGATTTAGTTTCAGCATATAATGGAATATCGCGGAGTGTTTTAGGATTAATTCGCATAAACAATTGCGTATTGCATTGGTGATGGTCTATTCAGGATAAATGGATTGGCGCGGAAATCCATTTATGTGGATTTATTAATGTAGGAGAGTAAATTATGATTTGTGATTATGTCCTTTCGATTATGGATGTTTGGTTCGGCTGCCATTAATAAAGGGCGACGTAATTAATTAATTAAAAATGAACTGGGTAGTAATCAATTCTAATGAGATATATAAATTATTCATGGAGAGGAACAGCATTTGCATTATTAAGTATTGAAATGAATTAATGTATTAAAATGGATGAATTAAAATAAATCACAATCGTTTGTTTCGTTATTGAAGACGTCTTTATGATAATAGTATGAGTGATGGTTATACGAGAAAAAAACTAGTCTTGAATTTTTTTTACGTTTATTGAAGAAATTTTCAAACAAGTAATTAAAAAAAAAAATTGAGTCAATTCCTACTTAGGTCAACAAAGAAACATTTTATTTTAGTTACTTTTAATTAAATAGTTCAAATTAATATATGTATATACATATGACCGAAAAAAAATATTAAATAACAAAATAGAAAGCGATTTTCCTTTCTATATCTGACGTTGGACTATCATTTATATTTGTTACTATTTATTCATTTATAAATCACATTCTCGCAAATTAGGCCATCCCAGGTAGGATTCGAACCCATGACCTTTGGATTAGAGTCCAACGCGCTATCCACTGCGCTACAAGGACATAGAGCGATTTCCCTTTTTATATATGGTGATGGACTATTATTTTTATTACTATTTATTCATTAATAATATTGAATTAATGTCACCCATCCAGTATAGTGGTTAGAGACGCTGACTGCTATGCCGTAAGGCACCTGGGATCGAATACCGGAAAAGGCATGGATGTTCGTAAATGGAAAAATCCCCTTTTGCGGCATGGGGGTACTCTAAATAGCCGTCGAGCTGCAAGTCCTCTCGTGAGGTTGGTTGAAGGGAAAGAGAAGTAGGGGACTCTTGACCACCCCCTGGGTGTTCTCCCTCAAAATTGGGGTGGAACTGAGCCAAAACGTACTGTCACTTGTATGGTGCTCAAAGCTACGGTTTACGACTGGCGTACAATCTTTGCATTGATGAATTTCGTCGACCTCGATCTGACTACGTCGGACAGGTGGTATTAGCAACAACAACACAAGAACATTGATTTAATGAATAAATATTTGTAAAAACTGTATTAACATCAAGTGTCATCCACTACAAGTTTTTTAAAAATGTATTTGAACTTGTGATGAATATAGAAAATATTTTATTAAGGATTGAAAATTTGAACAAGATATATATATGTACTAGCTGTTACCCGCCCGCTTCGCTGGGTATTTCATGATGTTTTATAAATTTTTACTGCTTATATATATGTATAAATTATTGATATCTAAGTCCTAGCATTAAGAATTCGATTGAATTGAAAAATATACTTATACCTGTAACTGTCACCTGTTGATAAAAAAAAAAAAGGGCAGAACTCATCTAATTTGTATTTTCTAAAAATCTCTAAAATTGAAGTATAGAATGATGTTTGCTCTTTCGTAACCCAAAAACCAAGTGGATTCCCGCAAAACCAATTTTCGGTGGATCTCTACTCCGTAAATTGAACATGCGAGCCAAATTTCAAGTCTAAATCTAACAGAAAAAAGCAAAAGTTTTACTATAAATATCCCCGTAATCCCGCTGAGAGAGGTTTTCCAAAATTACTGCTCTTAGCGGATTTCAATTCAACAAAAGAAAAATGCAAACCAAATTTCATTATTATAGTCCTTGTACCTCGAAAAAAGTAATTTTTTTGTCAATACGTCCCAGTAACCCCCTGCAACCCCCCCAGAACTTGATTTGCTTAAAATTTATTCTTAGTGGATCCCTATTCAACAAAAGAAACATGCTTAAAAAATTTCAAGTATATGGGTCTAACAATTAAAAACAGGAATTTTTTTCTGTAACTCCTCTTGACCCCTCTCAACCATCCTTGGGGGTCAATTTTCGTTTTACTCTTTGTTAGCAGAACTCTATTCCATGAAAGGAACATGCCTACCAATTTTTAAGCAGGATGATCAAATAGTTTAAAAATGAAAATATTTATCGATTACGCCTCTTAATCTCCCGAAATTAAACTTGGTAGTTGATATTCGCGAAACCCATTTTGTAGCGGTTCTCTACTTTACGAAAGGGATCTGCTTATCAAATTTCAGGACTGTACGCCTAATAGTTTAAAAATGGGGATAATTATCTATAACGCCACTTGAGCCCCCGCAACGCCACTTCTGGGTCTGTTTTCACAAAACCCATTTTGTAGGGGAATTGCACTCTATGAAAGGAATCTGCTTAGCAAAATTTGAAGACTGTGCGTCCAATTAATTAAAAATGCAAAAAAATTATCAATAACGTCCCTTGAACCCCGCAACACCACCTAGGGGTCGATTTTCACAAAACACATTTTGCAGTGTATTTCTATCCTATGAGAGGAATCTGCTAACCAAATTTCAAGACTATGAGTCTAATAGTTTAAAAAAAGAAATAATTATTTATATCTGCCCTTAACCCCCCCCCCCCGCAACACCCCTTGGGGTCAATTTTCTCCAAACCCGTTTTGTAGCGGATATTTACTCCATGAAAGAAACATTCCTACCAATTTTCAAGCAGGTAGGTCAAATAGTTTAAAAACGAAAATATTTATCTCTTACGCCTCTTATTCCCCTGCAACGCCACTTAGAGGTCTGTTTTTCACAAAACCTTCTTATAGCTGATCTCTACTCTATGAAAGAAATCTCTTTATCAAATATAAAGACTGTGCGTCTAATAGTTTAAAAATGGAAATAATTATCTATAACGCCCCTTAAGTCCCCTCAACGCCACTTGGGGGCAATTTTCACGAAACCATTTTTAGCGTATCTCTATCCTATGAGAGGAATCTG
>BMAO01002890.1:0-41853 GCA_019973975.1 Trichonephila clavata | reverse complement strand
AATTTTCGATGCCAACTTTTGTCATTGTTGTAACAATAACATTATTACAACAATACTGACATATTGAAGTTGGCGCTCAAAACTAGTTTAACGTTTTTAATTAATATCTTTTAATTAATTGCAATATCGGAATATAAATGGTCAAAACATGCATTGTCACCCAATCCAAACGTGTTTACAAAATTTTGGCTCAATATTATGAAGATATCAGCTTCAAAATTGAGTTGCAAGATTCCACCCGAACAAATTACATACATACATACATTGTAAGTTAAATAAAAGCTTTAAAAAAACACAAGAGTTGAACTCAAAAACCGTTGCAATCACCAAGTTCAATTTTCAAAATCAAAGAATTAAAAGAATTTTTTAAAGAATTTTTACAATACTCCATCTCAGTTTAACTTGGCAGTGTTGAGAACGGTATACAATGTATCAATCTACTCGAAGAATAGCTCTACTTTTTTTGTTTGGAATTTAAATCCAAGAAAATGGATAGAAATTTGTAAGAAAAAAAGGTCATACGTTGTAGAAATTAGGATTTTAATAATACTACATACACTTCAAGTTAATCTCATGTTAAAAGCATTTATTTTTTAAATAAAGTTAATTAATGCAGTCGACAGAGCTACGTTATGAAATTCCAGTTTGGCTGAAAACAGATTTTCAACGCCAACTTTTGTCATTGTTGTAACAATAACATTATTACAATAACGCAGACATATCGAAGTTGGCGCCCAAAACCAGTTTTTTTTATTTTTAATTAATATCTTTTAATTAATTGCAATATCGGAATATAAATAGTCAAAACATGCATTGTCATCCAAACTAAATGTGTATACAAAAATTCAGCTCAATCGGTTGAAGATATAAGCTTCAAAATTAAGTTGGCAAGATTCCACCCGAACAAATTACATACATTGCAAGTTAAATAAAAGCTTGTAAAATATAAACTTTTCAATACTCTTAGTTCAAACTTTGCATAAACCTGGCTATACGCAGGCAAAATATTATTAAAGAGAAGCATTTTTCAAAAAAAAAGAAAATGAAACTGAAATACAAGTGTGCATTACTTTTTTGCTTTCAAGTAATTTTTTCGAGGTCCTAGAGTCCAAATCTAGGAAAGAAGTAGTATACTTCTAGAACTACAACTTTTTAAATTCATAAGTTTCAACTTTCTAAGTTCATATTGTCATTTCTTTTAACTCATTGACTGACAACTTTGCGATATCTCGTAGTAAGCGTGTGTACTAAAACTGCCAGCTATGAGATGAATCGTAATGTGTACTGGTATTTTAGATTGAATGTATACTCTATTTGAGTTAGGAATTATCAGAAAGGATGATTGAAAAATTTATGTAGTGCAAAAAAATATACTATTTATCAATTTTTTGCTAAAATTGTAACTTAGATGATCAGATTATAATGAAATAATTACATATAATGAGTGTATTCCAGAAATTGAAAAATGTTTTATTGTTGTTGCTGTGTATGATGAGCTTTAAAGCAAGGATCAAAACAAAGTGCTGAGTTGTTGGGACAGTGAGTGAGTGAATATTAACGTCGCACTGTTTAGCTACACGAGGGCTTTCGGCGATGGACCGCGTAATTTTGAACCATGGTCAAGTGACGCGGACCACACCTGAGCTGATACACCCCCTCTCCACACCAACGGGAGGACGTTTGAGCTCTGGACAGATTTAACGTGCATCGTTCCCCTATACGGTGGGTCTTCAGTGGTACTGGGCTCAAACTCATGACACGCTAGCCATGATCCGATACCCTCACCAATTGGCTACCATGGCCACTGGGTTGTTGGGACACTGGACAAAATACGTAGTCTCCTTGCGTTTTTTTTTTTTTTTGTTGCTTTGTACACATTTGACATGACTTTGTAGGCATTAGTTTTTTTTCTGTGGGAGGAAGTTCTAAGCAATTAAAATCACACACGCATTTGTATTTGTATTACATTCACTGCCTTCTCCCGCATTTCTGACTTCACCATCAAATAAATGTATTAATAACCGATTCCCTCAATTTTTTTGGTTACAGAACATGTATGCATCCTGCAGGAAGGTTTCGAAACAAGGTAAAGTGAATTTCATCTACCGATTGATGGTTTTTCTGAAGTCTGCTAATTATTACTTATCAGTTCATTTTTATTGCAATGAAAATTGGTGAACTTGTAAAATGAAACAAATGAAAAAAAATTCTTGTTTATGAAGGTATTTACTGAAAAAAATACGACGAGATAACACGCAAGTGGCAATCAGTGTAGGAAACTTATTCAGTGACGACGGATACGAGTTTTCTCGCAGTGTTTTTTTTTCAATAAAAATTACCGTAAATGCCATAGTGTAATATCATTAACCTCCTATTATATTTTATAAAATGCCATGTTTTGGCACAATCCAGCCAAATCTTGGCTAGCTTGTGCCAAATCCAGCCAAATCTGGGCACCCAGGGCAATGTGCTCTAAATTCACGTGGCGTGAGTGAGAGAATATTAAGAGTGAGGGAATATTAACGTCGCACTGATTAGCAACACGAGGGCTTTTGGCGACGGTCCGCGTAATTTTGAACCATGGTCAAGTGACGCGGACGACACCTGAGCTGACACCCCCCTCTCCTAACTACCACACCACACCAACGGGAGGACGTTTGAGCTCTCGACAGATTTAACGTGCATCGTTCCCCTACACGGCGGATCTTTAGTGGTACTAGGATCGAACTCATAACACGCTAGCCATGATCCGATGCCTAGACCACTCTGCCACCGTGGCCGCTTACGTGGCAGTGAAAGGGTTAAGCAAACAGTATTTCAATATATATAAAGGTCTAATTTTTTTCTGCTCATCTGTTTTTAAAGTGAGCATTTTTATACTCCACGTAAGATGTGCTCTCCTAATTTTCAATTTTATATTTTGTGTTAAATGTGTTCATTATACGCCAGATTTTACGGTATGTTCTAATTCACACATCTGACGCTAAACATAAAAAAAAATTATTCATTTATACCTTTTTCTTAAAAATCATGGTTTCGAAATAGTCACCTTAAATACCTTTAAATAAAATACTTGTAATAAAAAGAATTGTAGTAATTCGATACGTTATAATACTTTCAAATAAATATTGTGCGATTAATATACACTCAATATAAATATTTTTACTTCCATTAAGAACAAAAATGAGAGATTTTGGCGTTTGGTGTTTCACATTTCCTTAAAACAATTTGTTAACAAATTAGTATTTAACAGGACTGATAATATTTTAACAGCATCTACCTTTAAGGCGATTACGATTACGATTTTCATTAAATGTTGAACTCAATCGAAAATCCTGTGCCATCGAATAATTAATTATTTGCCCTCGAGCTTATTTAATCTTTTGTTTGCCTAGAGAAATGAAGATGGGTTGTGCCACACATAAGAAAAAAAGTGTAAAAAATTCGAATAAACATTACATTAAAATGCAAGTAAACAAGATTTTACACCCTGGTTTGAAAATTATAACCATTCGAAATATGCATAAACAAGGTATATTTCGGAAATGTCAATAATGTGCACTTTTAAGAGATAAATGTAAATAATCCATATATGCATACAATGTGTGTTTGTCAGCATGATAAATTCAGTTATTACATTCCAAAATAAAGCAGACTTAAAAATATTAAAGGCATAATAAAAAGTTCATACACAAGAATTGTTTTCGAATATTATGCAGAAACATTTTGTAATTGAATTCCTTTGTTATATATTTGAATGAAAGTATAAAATTTATCTTATTCTCATAATTAAATATAATGCTCTTACTTTATAGCAAATTTCATTATATATTTACATGAGTCACTAATTTTTAGCAGGTATATTGGATTGTATACAGAGTTTCATTAAGAAAAATTCGTTGAATTTTTTCTTGTCCCGACATGTATTGTCATTTTGAGTATGAAAATAAATTCATTTCATACAAATTTAGTTTAAACTAACAGTTTCGAGAATATATTTATTCACTAAAAATTTTTTGAATATTTAATGTTACAGGAATACTTATTTGAATTCACAGTATATTTACATTTCTTGGAAAACTTTAGAAGAAAGAGTGATGTTTTCTATTTTAAAATAGAAAACTGGGATATAATCGTATTTGTAACTTTTCTACCGTTAAATTCCTATAATCTGACTAAACATTTTTCCTAAACTATTCTAGCACGATACTAACTATTTTTGTTTGCTTCTTTTGCAAATTAGCTTTTTTAAAAGCTTTTATTTAACTTACAATGTATGTATGTATGTAATTTGTTCGGGTGGAATCTTGCAACTCCATTTTGAAGCTGATATCTTCCTCCCATTGAGCTGAAATTTTGTATACACGTTTAGTTTGGATGACAATGCATGTTTTGACCATTTATATTCCGATATTGCAATTAATTAAAAAGATATTAATTAAAAACGTTAAACTAGTTTTGGGCGCCAACTTGGATATATCTGCATTGTTGTAATAATTTTATTGTTACAACAATGACAAAAGTTTCCGTCGAAAATCGGTTTTCAGCCAAACTGGAATTTCATAACGTTGCGCTATTGACAGTATTAATTAACTTTGTCTAAAAAATAATTACATTTCTACAACGTAAAAACAATCTAATTTCTACAACGTATGCAATTTTTTTACAAATTTCTATCTATTTCCTTGGATTTAAATTCAAAACAAAAACAGTAGATTGGTACATTGTATACCTTTCTCAACGCTGCCAAGCTAAACTGAGATGGAGTATTGAAGAAATTCTTTAAATAATTTATCTAACTTTAATCTATGAAACTCAGACAAAAAATAATTACAGAATCGGAAAGATCATTTTTTTAATGTATCTTACCCATCAAAAAGGAATACGCTAGGAAAACAATAAGAGAAAAATATTATCTAGAAATGCAATATATTTTCGATTAAAAAAAATAATTTTACAATAAAATAAAGTAATTTTTTAAAGAAATTTTCTAATTTTAAGCCTACGAGTAATTTAAATGTACCTCATTTTATCACCAGTAATCTAAACACACACTACGACACATGTGTCCTTAAATTTAATTACAAATAGAATCTGTTAATTTTATTTGAATTTAATTATTGATTTTTTCAAAATCAAGTTTCTAAAGATGATCTGAGCAATTAAAAAAAATAGATTCTTACGTAGAAGATATTCAATGTGCAGCAAAAAATTATCATTATTTGATAAAACTTTCTTTTTTGATTACAAAATGCGTTTTTAGTCTTAAGCATTTTATTGATTAATACATATATTTAAATGCCTTTTGAAGTTTTTAATAAACAATTAAAATTTTCTTCTAATATGTTAGAGAAATATATCCCTAATATTCAAAATATTTCAAATAAATAATATATTCTTTAAGTTTTTCAAAAATAGTCAAAATTTTAATTAAACATTTAATAACTTTATCATTTATGAAGATAATCTCACTAAACCTTTTTTTTCGTGTGTAGAACAATGTTAGCCAAAATCTGCATGAAGATTGAAAAAATTGCTTAAAAATTACGGATTTAAAAAAATTGTGTTTTTAGTCTAATACCATTTTGCGAGAATTAATTCAGCTAAACCAGGGATGGCGAACCAGCGTTCAATGAGTTGAACAGGCTGAGAAACCTGTCCAGCGATAACTAAAAAGTAAAAAATAAATTAAATGTAAAAAAACTTTTTTAAGAACAAGCTTTTATTTAAACGCGCTAAAAAGAATAAAATAAACTTTTTCTTTAAAACTTTTTTTACTATCAACTTATAACGTCATTACACAATTTATATGATATAAAAGCTTGTCGCAATATTTAAGTACTCATATTTACTTAGTTTGAATTTTTAAAAACCAAAATCAATCAGGTCAAGTTAATTATTTTACTTGTTTATCTACACAGGTAAATCTCGCGACAAGCTTTTATATCATATAAATTGTGTAATGACGTTATAAGTTGATAGTAAAAAAAAGTTTTAAAGGAAAAGTTTATTTTATTCTTTTTAGCGCGTTTAAATAAAAGCTTGTTCTTAAAAAAGTTTTTTTACATTTAATTTACTTTGTTTAAAATTGTTGACGTTGTATTAAGTAATCTTATATATAAATATGAATATTTGTATATTTATTTCGGACAGATACAAATTCACGTCGTTGGACGTTAATTCCAAAATTTTGCAAAGAACTTCGTTAATATTTCGAATGAAACGCAATTAAATTTCCGCAAAAAATCTTTTCAAAATTATATTTTTAGTGATTTTTTTTCTAAAACCTTAAAATAGAGTTTGGGAGCGCTAAGTCGCCAAATGTCGTGATATTCAGGCAATTGTTAAAAAACCTTTCCTTCTGTTTAGAAAGCAATTACTGCATTTGGCAACTTTTGGTATGGCAATATTTGAGAAGGAATTTTGTAAAAATTGACCCCAATGGAGAGTTGCGGCGGGGATATAAAAAAAACTCCCGTTTTTCAACTGCTAGACCAAGAAACTTAAAATGTGTCAAGCAAATTTCTTTCCTTTAGTAGTAAATTCGTTAAGAATGGGTTTTGCTGAAATTGACTCCTACGGGGGGAAGTTTTGGTGATGTTTTGAATGAATATTCTTAGAGAATTTCGATTTCAAGCTTTTTTAAAATCAAAAAGGTGAAAGTTATAAAAAAATTTATATGCCATTGAAAGCTTAAAACTAAGACTTACATAACTATAAATTAAATTTATTTAGTTCATGCGTTATCAAAGAATACTCAGTGAAGTCAATGGGTAACGGCTGGTAAATTCCATAAGATAGAATATTTGGAAACGAGGTTTTGAATAAAGAACTGCATTTAGCATGAAATAATTAAAACTGTCCTTTTCAGAAAAATTCAAATAATTACAAGTGACGGAATAATTTCTTTTTTTTCGAAGGATGAAATGGAATCCTATGATGAAAATTAGAGAACCTGGGGCTTATTATCGACGACAGATTCATTTTCAAAATGTATTTAATATTTAAGCAAAAAGCTCAGGCATAAGAATCACCTTATTATCCCCTTAAGATAAGTCAGTAGGGTAAAAATCATGAAATGATCGATTTTGAGTTTTTGATATTTCTGAAATCTGTATTTCATTACTTTTCTAGGGATATAACATTTATGCCATATTTTCAATTAGAACTATGTCAAAATGACTTTTAAAAAATCATCAACTGGCGGGCCACGCCCCCTTTTGACAGATATTTGCCTTTTAAATATCCTGAAACAATTGCAAAGCCTTAATTTTGTTTATTCAAACGCAATTAACTTTAGATAACAGTTGACTGTTCGATTAACTGTATTAGTTTGGTGACGGAATTTCGAGTTACAACATGTTTTAAAGTATTATTTCTTAGTATTTAAAAATTTACTTTCACAAGGTATGATTTTTTTCAAAACTACTATTTTCATATTTTATATTTTTAAAATTACATTTAAAAAAATAAAATTTTTCTAAATTTACTGTATGCGAAAAAAAGCTGCAAATTTACATTATATATTCCTTATGCATTCTTGTGGATACTGAAGTGATATTTTGAAAATATTACAAAAAAAACAAAAAAAAAAACATTTAGCTAAGAGCACATGTGTCAAAAAACAAACAACTTTGAATAAATTCAGTGATGATAAATAAAAGTCTGTTTTTAAAAAAAACTAAATTTTTTTTAAAAAAATATCATTTTAGTATAAATATAAATGTTACTTTACTGTACAGAGAAGTTTTTAAACTTAAATATTCAAAAGTTTCTGAATTAATTGTACACACAAAAATTCAGAAGTGTAATACCATTTGTCGTTGAAAGAAGCTGGTTAAATACATTAAAATACCTAAATATCATGTTTAAAAAAATAAAAACAATTTTATTTTTGCTGTTTAAGAAATAATTTGTACAGTTTAGAGAAACTTTTGAAACTTAAAAGTCTCAGAAACTTATGTTTGCATATGAACACACAAAACACATATGAAAACTTTCGAAATGACGTAAAATCATGTTTTTTCAAATGCACACAAAACCATATAGATAAATTTTTCCTCATTATATTTATGATGATATTTGCTCTACTTTCATATTTGTAGTACATAAATGCTACAAATTCTTCTAAAATTTATAGAGATTTTGTGATAATAGATGTAAATTTTACAAAATATCTCGTTAAACAAAAACTGAAAAATGTTATGTATGTATTTTCTGAGAATTTGAAAACATTTTTGATGCATTTTTTACTTAAAATATATTGACTTGATGCTAATGTTGAATAAAAAGTGGCAAATACATGTTGGAAATCATATTTTTTGTGATGAAGTGACATTTCATGTAAAAATGCATTTTTCAAAAAGTTTGTTTATAAAAATTTATGTTTTTTTTCCCTCAGAAAATAATGAAAGGATGCTCATAAAATTTCAATAAAACATAACTCATATGTACACTGACCATAACCATGTACACTGAAGTAAGCCTTTATAAATTTTCCCAAAATATTTTAACAGAAAGCATTTATAGTAGAAAAAAAGTGAAAATTTTCAAGAAATTCATAGTAATATTTTTATGTTGCATGGTTTTGGAAAAAAAATTAACAATATATTTGAAATATCTCACTTCAGCATAAATATTAAAGTCTAATTAATATTCAGACTGAATCAGAAGTCTTAATATTTAACAGTTTCTGAGAAAAAGTACACAAATATATGCGATGATACGGGATGATTTTTGTCGTTGCCTGTAAAGCTTGTTATACACATAAAATTACATAAATTTCATGTTTTAAAACATAAAAACAGTTTTCTTGTTGTTTTGGATATCATTTATGTAGTAATATTTAAAGAAACTTTTTAATTGATACTTTAAGAAATTGTGTTTATATGTGAATATACAAAGCGCTAATGAAACTTTTCGAAATGTCATATTCATGTATTACTGTCTTATAAAGGTTATATTTTTTAATTTTTGTCTTCTTTTTCTATAAATTTATTGCATGCAGAACTGGAATTTTTTATTTTATATTTCATATATATTGTGTATACAGAAGTGAAATTTTTGAGATATTCCTCAGACATTTAGCTAAAAAGCAGATGTCGTAACATAGAAAAGGAAAATGTTTATAAAATTCATTATTCTAATGTGCAAAAATTACATTTTTAAACAGGCTTATCAATTTTTTTAAAAAAAATTTCACTTCTGTATAAAGATAAATGTTTATTTAATGCACACACAAATTTTTAAGCTTTGTGTTCAATAGTTTCTTAGTAAAAGGTACATAAATATATCCGAAAATGCAATGCCCTTTTTCGCTGTACAAAACTTGTTACATACCCAAAAATACACAAATTTCATGTTTAAAAACATAAAATCAGTTTTCTTGTTGTTTTATATACCATTTATGTAATATTTTAAGAATCCTTTTAATTCTGATACTTTAAGAAATAGTGTTTACATGTGAATTTATAAAACTAATGAAACTTTCCGAAATGTCGTATAATGATGTATTACCAAAGTCATATTTTTATGTATTGACACATTTTCACACGGTATTTATGGTGATTTATAATCACAATAATGTATCAGAACAGAACATTCTTCAAAAATTGATGCATAATTTGAGAAAAATGATGCAAATGCTATAAAATATCTCGATTGATTAAAAGTGAAAAATGCTATATATGCATTTTCTGAGAAATCTAAGTAAAAGAAATAAGTAAAACGTCTTAAAAGTTATTGAGAATAAGCTAATATTTAAAAAAATAGTGCCAATACAGATTGTAATGCATAATTTTTTTGATGAAGTGACATTTTATAATAAAAATGCAATTATCTCAAAACGGTGTTTTTAAAAATGCGTGTACCATTTTCTCAGAACCTATTCAACGGAAGCACTTGCAATCTTCACTGAATATTACTGATATGTTAATATATATACTGATGTGAGCTTTTATTAATATACCTATAATATTTTTGTAAAAGTCAGTTATCGTGAAGAAAAACGACATTTTTCAAAAAATTCATAGTGATACTTTACGATGAAAGTTTTTGAAAAAACTAAGCAATATATTTGAAAAAGCTCACTTCGGTTTAAATAAAAAAGTCTTATTAATATACAGACAAAATTTTAAGTTTGTACATTTAATAGTTTCTGAGTTTCTAGTACATAAAAATGCTCAATTTAACATTGTCGGGATAGGTGGTACCAACTAGCCTTAATAATAAAACAATCCTACATACCCTCCCACTCAAACTAAAATATCCTCAAACAAGTAAACCGGGGGAACTTGTTACCCGTTCTGAGAGTTAGGGTGGTTACAAAAGTCAATAAAAATATGATGCAAATATTGAAAATAAAATTCTATATATTAGGTTGGTGAAAAAGAAATCTATTATTTTTACGTGAATTTCAAAACTTTACTTAATATGCTTCAGATTACCAATTTTGGTCAAACATGCACCATTTTGTTCTATAATCTTTTGCCATTTTAAAGAAAGTTTCATAATGCTACTCTCGTATAAGTATTGGTCCCTATTGGCGAAAGACTCTAGTAATCGGTTTTTACAATCTTCTCTTGATGCCAATTTCTTATCACCAAGGAAGTTTTGAAATGCAAGAAAAACATGGTAATCACTTGGTGCCAGGTTCGGACTATATGGTGGATGCATCGAAATTTCCTAACCAAGCTCCCGGAGTTTCTATAGATGAGTGTGGCCTGGTGTTGTCCTGATGGAACACAACGCCTCTTCTTTTTGGCCAATTCTTGCCGTTTCTAGTCAATTGCTATCTAAAACGGTCCAATTGTTGACAGTAGAGATCCGAATTTAGTGTTTTTCTTGCATTTTAAAACTTCCTTGGTGATAAGAAATTGACATCAAGAGATGATTGCGAAAACCGATTACCAGAGTTTTTCGCCAATAGGGACCAAGATTTATTTGAGAGAGGCATTATAAAACTAACTTTAAAATGGCAACATATTATAGAACAAAATGGTGCATGTTTGACCAAAATTGGTAATCCGAAACATGTTAAACAAAGTTTTGAAGTTCACGTAAAAATAATGGATTTCTTTTTCCTCAAACTAATACTATTCCCAACCTCCTATTGGAAGGAATATATACTGAAAAATTCTTTAACATTAGATTAAGTTTCAAACAAATACCTACATATTTCTTGATCAATCACGGGACTTTTTTTTAAACTTACATAAATCGCCTTAAAAGTATAAGAACACTCCCTACAGCCTTTGTGGAGATATTGGAGATATTAAATCCAATAAATTTTTATCATCCTTGTATACCACTGAATTTCCCCTTGCTTAACCCATCATTGATAATTCGGATCTGGTGATTAAATATGAAAAGATGATAAGAAAACTATTTTAAGTCAATTCCTACTTTGAATGGATGAATGGAAAGTATTTTATTTCCGATTGAAAATTTAAACACACACATAATAGTAGGAATTGAAAAAATGAGCATGATTTGTTTTCTTTGTTGTAACAATTCACACCCGGTTTGGCCAGTTGGGCTAGTTTGACTGAAGACCGGTTTTCGACACCAACTTTTGTCATTATCCTAACACTTACTTTGTTACAACAATGGAGAAGATTCTAAGTTGGTGTCGAAAACCAGTAATTAATTTAATTAATTAATCGGTAATTAATGAGTTAATATTGGAAAAACTGTATTAACGTCAAGTGTCATCCACTACAAGTTAAAAAATGTATTTGAACTCGAAGGATGAATAGAAAGTATTTTATTAACTATTGAAAACCTGAACCACATATAGTGAAAGTAATAGAAAAAGTTTTTTGAAGAGAGGGAAATTCACCAAATCAATCTAAATTTTTCGGAAAAAATCTAATGACATCCAATGACTGCAACTGGACACATTAAGTCTGAACGTCTCACCCAAATGATTTAATGGGATCTTCTGCCTGGAGTTCTTTCCATAGGATCCAAAGCCTAGGATCCCAAAGATGTTCCTTTTGACTGCTGAGGTTTCGGAAAAAGTTCAAATTAATTTAGGATGCCTGAAAAACTTTAGGGGGGGGGGTTCGCGAAAGGTTTGATATGAAAGAAAATATTTAAGGCCCATATCCATTATTGTGAAAGTCACAATAAATTAGTAATGATTTTTAAATAATTAATGAGTTAAATTAGTAATCAACTAAAACAATTTAGGGGAAAAATTAAAAAAAAAATTAGATTTAAATTTTTTAGATAGATACATTAAGTACAAGTAATGACAAGTGTCTCCTGAGGAAGTCGGTCGTCCCCATGCAGGTTTCAATAAGAAAGTAATCTTGAGCTGAAAGCAATACCTTGTCTAAAATTAGGCAATAGAAAAGACCTAATGAACAGTTTAGAATCGTTTTGTGCAAAATATAGGTATAAAGAAGTGATTGCAACAAGTTTATCTGAATTTTAAACAGGATGTTGTACTAATCTTTGTAATACAGTTGTCTCCAACCCCTGGATCGCACGAGGAATATCAAACTATTTCCATTTTATTTATTGTGGTGTATTTCTCTCGGATTTGTGCGATTTTCCATGGAAATCTCTTTATTTGTTCCATGCTAAATCACTTTATATTTATTTTTTCGTGTGACTATTTTATTCCGAAGAGACTTTTTTGAATACAATTAAATGAAAATTTTAAATTAAAACAATCTAAATATAAACAATAAACACTCCCACCCCTTCGGTGGGCCTCGGTAAACAAACGCTGACCGGTCGGCGATGATATAAAGCTTGGGGAGTTGTAATGTATTAAGAAAACCGTATAATTTGTTCACCCATTGGATTAGGAAAAAATGTGTTTCTATAGTATTTTAATGCAAAAAAGTTATGGTTCGAAAAATATTATTTCAGATATTAAAGTGTTTTATTTATACTGCATTTTTACTCCAAAATTCACCATTCAGGACATCAAAAGTCGAATTCATAATTTTTCTATCACGCATTAAAATAGGATTAGTTCATTTGGGATTCATGGTCATGTTTTTAGGTAAAAAAGGGGTGTAGGGTCACTGAAAGTTTGGGAGTGAGAAAATGAATATTTACATCACACTGCTCAGCTACTCCAGGGTTTTTGGTGAAGGACCCTACAATTTCGAACCATGGTCAAGCGACAAAGACGACACCTGAGCTGGCATCCCCTCTCCTAACTACCACACCAACGGGAGGACGTTTCAGCTCGTACATCTCTCCATTACATGGCGGGTCTTCAACGGTAAAAGGATCGAACTCATGACCCGCTGGCTACGAGTGCGTTACCTTAACCACTTGACTACCGCGGCTACCTGAAAGTTTGGTTACCACTGATCTAAAACGACGCTCTTTGACTTAATTGGTGAGTGAAGAAACTCTTGGTATAATAATAATTTCCAATGGTACATTACCGACTCCGTCACCCCTTCACATTTAAAAATCCAATCCAATCCAGAAAATTTAAGATCTGTATTTCTTACCAATACAAATCATCTGAACTTCGTTATTAAAACGTAAACGATATTCACCGAAAACACTGGAAAATATTAGAACACATTTTCCGATTTGGAAATTTCTGGGTATATTCTAATGGATGTTATCAGATTGTAGGAGAAGAGAACGATATGAATCAACAGCCACCCTTCATCCAATATACTCTCTCGGAGTCCGCGCGCATAAGTACACATCAGCTTTACCTTATTTAAGATATCGTCAGAATGTTTCTCTCGCATACACGCTTCCCCTTTCTACTCTGTAAACTCAATTTGAATTTAATCTATTCCACAGCACGCTCAGTGTAAACAGTATTGTTTGGTTTATTACAATCGACATTTCTCTCATTTGTCACTGGTTTGAGTTGTGTAACCACAGCAAATAGAGGTCCTTTACGTCTGCTCATATGCATTTATCAAACCAAATTAAATTAGTTTTATTTAAAACCAGTTTTTTGAAGTTGGGGGTCATGACTGTATTTTAATTTCGAGGATTTTTTGTATTTACGTACTAACCCGTCAATTATTTTCACCAAATACCGTCATGAAGAACCGAAAAAAGAAACGCATTTCCTCCCTCAGCGTAAAGTTATTTTATTTATAAGATGTCTATATAGATACTTATGTATTATATCATCGACCAATAGGCTCAATTTATGACGATCACATGATAAAGTCACACACGTGTTCTCCATTGAATTCATTGGCGTAACGGAGAACATCTGGGCCCGCTTGGAAAGTCAGGTTTTGGGCCCCCAAGTTGGAATTTACGAGGCAGAAGTCAGACTTTGGGTTCTCTACAACCCTTGCCCTCTGCAATGCGGGAGTTGTGTACGCTACACCTCTGAATGAATTCAAAAGACGCACCTTATCTAATTGTACTTTTTGTTCTCTTTGTAAGACTTGGGTAAAATTTCAAGTTTTATAATTGGGTATAAATGTTGAAATACTAAAAGACAAATTTCTTCAAAGCATTTTAAAATTTAAAAAGAAATCTTATTTTATGCCTGTACTTTTTAATAAAATGCATTTTGTCTATCTATGTGCATTATATTGTAGTTGAAAAGTTTGTATTTTTAAGGAAAACGTTTCTGATAAGATCAAAAGTTGACAACAACGAGAAGTGCATGAACTGATTAGCTGGAAACAAATGATTGCTTTATTGTGTGACTATGACGTCACATGAGGTTTTGAATTGATTGACTAACAAGTTATACAAGAAAATATTTTTTTAAGTCAATTACGACTTTAAGTGGGTGAATAGAAAGCATTTTATTAACGACTGAATTTTTGAACAAGATAATCTTTATATATATTTAACACCTAAATTCCATAAAAATCCTGATAAATTTAGATCTATGACAAATGGTTCTAAAACATATATCGCCCACTACTGCAGGTAAAGTGCTGCATAAATATTATTTAAAACTTCATAAATAAGCAATATAATAAAGCTATAATTTAAATATTAAAGATATTATAGATTTTTTTAAATCAAAATATTTATTCAGTTCATAGTTATGTCTTTAAAGATTTTTTCAATTCCATACATATCAATGATATTGTTAAAGTAATTTTAGAAAATCACTGTGAATATAATCTTACCATTAAATTCCACAAATTTAAAATACTCATAGATTTAGTCTTAAAAAAAATTTCATTAATTTTTATGGTTCATTGTACTAACAAACTAAAGTTTTGCCTCAAGGTCACCCTGCTAGTAATAGTTTGGCTAATTTATATTTACACTTTTATGAATATAAATATATTATTAATAATGACTACATCTTTAGAAATATAGATGATCTAATTATTTTTGGTAAAAATAATAAATTTAACCCCAGTATTACCTCTTATCCTCATTTCTTAAACCTAGTTAAAATCAATAATAACTCAGTTAAAACTAGTGACTTGGATGTATCATTCTTTATTAAGGATCATAAATTAGGTAGTAATACTAGCTGACCCGGCCCGGCGTTGCACGGGCATTTTCCGAGGGTATAACTTAATCCCCATGTTAATTTCTTCCTTTATTTCTGACGCCAGCACTTCTGTGAGGGTGTGACACGTACGATGCGACTGCATGGCAGGTGAGTGCGTATCATGGCTTTCTCGTTTAACATTTTCCCTTCTCTTGACAAAATCAGCACTTCCAATATTATTTATCGAAATTACTTTGACTTCTTTGTTTCTTTCCTCTCCGCTTACCCCGGGGTGGCACGGGCTTTTACCGAGTGAATAACTTAATCCCCATGGGAATTTCTTGTTTCCCTTAGGACGATAGCACTTATGTGTGTGTATGCGCGCGGTGTGAGAGATTTCTTTAACTATGTCATACAAACTCCCTTTTTCGAAATTTGTTCTTAAGTTGGTGTGGTAATTAGGAGAGATGGGTGAAAGCTCAGGTGTCGTCCTCATCACTTGACCGTGGCTTAAAATTTCGAAGTCCGTCGCCAAAAACTCTCGAGTAGGTGAACAGTGCGAATTTATAAATCACTCACCCACTTTCCAATTCTTTCGTTGCAGTTTTTTAGTCCTCGGAAACGAAAATGTAGCCTTTTTAAAAATAGTTGTATGTTGAAAAAAGACAGAAAAGTAGAATTTTTTCAAATTACAAAATTTCACTACTATTTTAAATCTTGAAGTAAAATTGTGAGGATTTTTTGAAATGTTCGACACATGGGAATAAAGTTTCATGCAATTATCTTTTTTAAAGAAGAAATCATTAAACGATTGATTTAAGTATTTTGAGTGTTTTATTAAAATTTGTTCAAAAAAGTTTTTGGCTTTTTATTTTTTATATCACTGATTTGATACAGATAAATATTTTAAATGAATCGCAGAAATGTATTGAATACATTCTTTCATCTTAATCTGACATCAATAATGATTTAATTTTGAAAATTATATAAATAGAAAATGATGAAAATTGAAGCAAAAATAACTTTTTCACTCGTATTTTTTTTACTCGCCAAATTTGCTGATTTTCGCATGTTTAAGTCAGAACTTTTTGGTGTAACCCTTGAGTTAGATGTGAAGTTTCAGGTGAAACAGTTGAAAGCTATTTGGCGCGAAACCATTTTTCGACGCCAAGGCTTGGCAAACTGTAAAATCACGTATTTTTTATTAAAGTTTTCATTTTTAAGGCTTAATTTTTAAGTTAATGCTTTCAAACTTCACACATTAATTTCGAAACCGAAGGACTTTTAAATAAAAAAATGTACAAAAAAATAATGTTCAGATTATTTCTTGCAATAACGTTATTTTACGAAATTCAAATTTTTTTTTAAAATCCGTAATTTTTAAGCAATTTTTTTCATTCTTCGCACAGAAGTGAAGATTCTACAAACGCAACAAAAGTTTCGTATGATAATCTTAATAAATAACGAAGTTATTCAATGTTAAGTTAAAAATTGCGACAATTTTTCGAAAAAATTTTAAAAAAAGTTTTGGGCATTTTATTTTTTAAATTACTTGTTCTAAAAGAAAAAGGCTTGAAGTTATTTAGTGTAGAATATCGTTTTCATAACACGAAAAATTCATACGCAACGATTTCGAATTAATTTTCATAAAAACGCATCAATTTTAAATATTTTTTAAAAAAATCTTAAAAAATAGAAAATATTACTATTTTGCAAAAAAAAAATTATACTGTATCGTGGCGAAAGAAATGATCTTTCTGATTCTGTAATTATTTTTTGTGTGATTTAAAAAACAAAAATCGAATGGCTGTTTAAATAACGGCGAGAATACCGAAAAATTTCCCCCTCTGTTCATTCACGACGCTAGGCGGGAAAAATAACGCGTCGGGTTAAGACAATTATTAAGCGTTTTAAGGTTTTTAATTAATATATTTTTAACTAATTACAATATCGGAATTAAAATAGTTTACGTCCTATTCTCAGACCTACTGAGTATACGCACAAAATTTCATAAGAATCGGCCACACCGTTTCGGAGGAGTTTGGTTACAAACACTGTGACACGAGAATTTTATACATTAGATTTATGATAAAAGAGATTTTATTTTAACATTCCTAAACTGCTACATACTGGAACTCCAGCTTAGCAATTCTATATAGTGAAATATTTGTAACTATATTTATCGTAATAATGTATTAGTTAGCGATATAAATCTAATATACATGTAAATTTTAATAACTTTTAACCACTGTATTGAACATGAATATCCTGCTAATTTTCTTTGCAATTATATTTCTAATAGTTCTCAGTAAAATGTCAATATGCAAAAAAAGTTTATTTTTTATTTTATTTAATTTTACTTATTTTTGAAATTATTTATACAGTTAATCGTAAGATGCGGTCATATGCCTCATAAATTAATAGTACTTACTATATTACAAAAAAATAAATGTGTAGGTTTAGGTTGCCTTTTTATTTTCTGTAAATTTTCTATCAATGTTTAGGTTTTTAAATGTATGTATATAAACAATGTTATTTTATCATAATTTACTAATTTTATGCGGTACTGCTATACTTCTTTCTATCTCGATGGAAAGATGGTTTGATGCTGTACTCAAGTAGAAAGTTTCTAACTTAGTTTTTTTTCACTGATTTTAATATATACTAATAATTATATAAGGCTATAATTTTATCGTTTTATTTTAATAGATTGTGCTTTTATTTGTAATAGGTGAATTTTTCTTGATATACTTCACTTTCCCTATGGTCTAGAGTATTGGCAAACACAGGCGAAGGTTGTCTGGCTGCAAAACTTTGCTTAAAACTGCAACCTTGGCTCCTATGGCCAGAAGTTTTGCTGTAGTACAATTGTGGCTAATACTTCTTACTATCTTCATTAGTTATCTTAGGTTTTATAACTGTTTTGTTTATATATATATAAGAAGAGTGTGGAATAATAGTAGGAATTTAAAAAAGAGCATGATTTGTCTGCATTTTTGTAGCAATGCACTTTCGGTTTAGCTAGTTTGGTTGAAAAAATGGTTTTCGATGTCAACTTTTGTCATTGTTTTAACAGTCACATTGTTACAACAATGGAGACGAGAGTTGGCGTCGAAAACCTTTGGTAATTAATTTAATTAAATAAATTAATGAATTAGTGTTTGAGAAAATTGTATTAATATCAAGTGTGATCCAATACAAGTTTAAAATAAATTATTTGAAGTTGATTGGATGAATAGAAAACATTTTATTAACGATTGAAAATTTGAACAATATATATATATATATATAAATAATAGTAGAGAGCTAACAGCAGGAATTGAAACACATGTTAGCAATATCATGTGACTATGACGTCACATGAATTGAGCTCATTTCGTTGAATCAAAATATATCGTGAAATGCTGCGATATACGACCAATAATGGAAACCACTCCGACGCTCGTTCAATCACAGTAATAAAAACGATTACTTTATTCGAAAGTATTCTGTGAATTAACGATGACTTTTCGTAATGGAAAATTGACTGACGGAATAATACGCATGTGTCGTTGTCTAATGTTTCTTTAACTAATTTAAATCTAATTGTTTATACAAGTACACTTTGGCACAAATTCTTCAAACTCTTCGCCAGTTTATTAGTCGATTTGGTAATACATACGTACTAAAATTTTCTGGAGAGTTTAGAACAAATATCAAAACAGAACATATATTAAATAGAATAATAATCAGCCTTTAAATATATTTAAGGAATAAAACATTTTTGTGACAAACTAGTTGAAAAGATGCAAATTCCCACTGACATCCATCTAATGAGTGCTTGCGAATTTATCCCACGTCACAGGCGATCTTTGGCAAATTTCAGTGAAATGTTTGCTTATAGAGTAAAATGTTTAATAATTGTACTAAAAATTGTCATATTTTTAAAAACCTTTGACAAATAAAGGTGCTAATGTATTATAGCAACCTATTGGCCACATTATATGAAACGAATCACATGGTTGCCAATTCAGCACGTATGACACATAGGAAAGCATGGTTGGCAAATTGGCGAGTTATTAATATAGTTGTGTGTGTGGCGATTGTTGCGATAATACATAAGTGTTTGGTGTACCCTATTAATCTTTGGCGATAAGCCACCAACGTGAGTCAATCCATAAGTACCATCCGATACATGCCTCAGCAGTAAAAAATACTGGTACTTGTGTATTACTTAAACAATGTCAACTTTCAAAATAACTCGCCAAGTTGACAACCCCGATTTCGCATGTGTCGTACTCGCTGAATGGCAACCATGTGCTTCGTTTAAAAAAATGTCGCCAATAGGTTACAGTAATACGTATAGGTACCAAAATATTAAACATACTCTCGGAAATACAGACAAAAAATCCATGAAAAACAAAGCTTTCGGTATTTATGTATTACACAATCGACCAACTTCGCTAAGCGAAAACACGTCACCTATTCAAAAATGTCTTCAAATGTGATGTAATCTTTATTATTCCTGTGTTCGAACGTGTGCAAGAATAGTTCTTATGATTAGTTGTATATCATGATATTTGGCAACATCTTTTGATTTTACGAAATTGGTTGGTGGTATAGTACGCAAGTACCCAGCTTTCATATAAACTCAAAGAAAAGACAAGTTACTACAGCAAAAATACAAAGCCAGACAATAAGAAAAAGTTTGCAATAAATGATTCAAAGCAAATGATTCGGAGCAGGAATTATCACTGCCACCATATGAAAAAAAATACTTTAATACTTGGCTTTTAACTTTTAAGCTGATCGGCAAAGAGATTGATTCCATTCTTAACATATAAAAGCCTTGCTACAGTTACATAAGAAATATTTTCGCCGATATAACTTGTTTTAAGAACATGCAAAATATGCGGAAGCGAACGAAAATTTTAAGAATATAAGATATGATCAGAATAATGGCTGGATAAACCATTATCATACGTGTTTGTGAAAAGACTGTAAATCTTGGAAAAAAGTAAGGTCATTTTCCTTTTTAATACGCTTTTATTAAGCTTCATATGTATGAAATGGAATAATTGAACTCTATTTTTACCCATTTTAAAGGATTATATTAATTCGAAATTTTGTACACTTGTCAAGGACCGATGACAATACAAATATTTAATAATTTTGTTCCATTATTCTGATTAGGATCATAAGTATTAATGATTTCCTTTGTACAGATTTAGAGTCTATTTCCACATCCCATTACCAGATTTAGTGATTAATTCTAGATTTAGTGACTAAAAGATTCAGTTACAACTCTAAAGCGAAAACGCTCATGATTAATACAAATAAAACAAATAAAAAAAAGTGTTTAATGTGGAAAAAGGGAAGGTTCCGTCAGTAATTTCTTTTCATAACTTTAACACACAATTGCCGAGTTTTTCTAAAAAAATGAGAATAAATAATATTTTAAAAAACTAAAAAAAATAAATAAACATTCTTATTGTAGGTTAAAATAAGAAATAAATTGTTTAAAAATACTAAAAAACACACGCATTTATAGTTAATCGAACTAAAAAGAAAAACTAATTCTTAAAATAAGAATAAAATGGTTTACAAGAAAATTAATGTCACTGAGGTAAAAACGTGGGGTGCTTGATACATCAATTGTTAGAATTTCTTACTAGTTTATTCCGAAATGCAGAGCTAGTGTAAAAATGTAGTACAAAGCACCCCACGCTTTTACCACAACATTAATTTTGTCATTAATCATTTTATTCTTTTATTACAAACTATTTTTTAATTTTAGTTCGATTAACTGTAAAAGTGTGTATTTTAGTTTTTATTTTTAAACTATAATTTATTATGTATAGAATCGTACAAATCTTTTTTCGGTAAGGTGCATTAATAAGTTAAAATCTAAACTCACTTTTCTACAGAGAATTTTTGAATTATAGAACTTAAAAAAGTATGTGATTTGATATATAAGTAGATAAAGGCCCATACACACATATATGTGTACTTTTTTCTCCTATTTTAAATTATAAAAAGTTTTATATATTTTGATGCATCTTTTCAGAGGGTATAAAGGAGATTGAATTCAATATATAAGCATTTATTCAATAGAGACCCATTGAAATAAAATATATTTGAAAAGAAGAGCTTCCACAGTAGTTTTATGCAGAAAAATATCAATGTTTTACTATTTTTTAACCATAAATATGATACTTTCAGACTATATTATCGAAAACTTATCCAAAGGAAAAAGTTGCAGACATTGAAACTAAATTTCGTATGTGTGATAAGCAATTAATAAACTTTTTTTAAAGCTTTAGAGCCTATAAAAGTTTTATTTCGGATGGAAAAATTGAGAGATCTGACATTATTATATTAATTATATTTGCTTATATAGAAACAAGTACGTTTAGAATATAGAATATAATATAAAATGCTCAAATGTTTTCACTAAAGGATTCTTTAAAAGATAAACACAAGCATATGTATTTTTGTGTGAAACACTCTTTGTGTACTTTTCTAAAAAAAAAAAACAATCGTTAAAAGGTTTTTAAGCTGTAAAATATCAGAAACCTACTTTAGTTTATGATTTAATAAAAATGCATTTGATAAATTTAGGGTCTTCTTTATACTGCAAAATGGAATAGTTTCTAAATCAGAATTATTTTCTTTTTGTTTTCATTATTTTCAGGACAACTACACTGAATAATTTAAAAGAGAAATAATTTACAAAACTTCTTTTAAGTGCTTTACGAAATAGAACGTCATAACATGAATTACGTCAGAATAAAGAAAATATAAAGGGGAGAGAGAGAGGATAAACATTTTACACTAAAAGTCTTCTCTTATGAAATTTTTCAGATTTAATTTCCTTAACTTTTTCGTTTGGTTCAATAGTGCATATTTGCTTTTCCCGTTCTTGAATAGTCACTCAGAAATGCTTTAAAATAAATTATAAGCATTAGAGATTAATTTCTCTTATTCTTATATTAATTTTAATAGGAATGTTAAACATATATTATTATTAATTCGCATGTTTCAAAACTAATATCTTTATTAAAATAATCTTAATTTTCTAAATTTCGATAAAAGCTACTTCATAGAATAAATTATAAAAATAAATATTCTTTTTTCATTTATAAATATTTCAATATTACTTGGTAAAGATTTGGAAGATAAATATCATTAAATATTTAATAAATGAGAGCATAGTCGTAATTTTTAATCTATTCAATAGTTAGCTATAAAAGAGTACTTGTACTAAAATGGAATTTTTAAAATAAAATACCTATGGGATTTATCTTTAAATATTGTTTCCATTCATATGTCACATCACTAAAATATCACTGTTTTACATACTCTTAAAAAAGTCGCATTTAAAGCAATACGAGAAGTACTGGTGACCAACCTCGTGATTTTGATCCACGTTCAAGTGAGGAGGACGACACCTGAGGGGCACCCCAAACTTCAAACTAGCAAACCATGCCAACGAGAGAGCACTTTGAGCGAAGACACACTAAATGTATTATCAGCCTTGTACACGGCGGGTCTTTAGTGTCACTTGGGCTCGAACTTGTGACACGTCTCTCTCTTGGGTACGATTTCTTTACCATGATCACTGCCATAGTCACTCTTCATTCTGATAGCTTAAACTTTGGCAAAATTTCTTGTTTGTATACATCTAACTGTATAACCTAAAAATATTTATATATAAACAGTGGAAAATAAAGCTGATTGTGAATGAAAAGGTATAAAAAAAGCCAGTATTAAAAAAGGATAGCTTATCAGGATATATAAAACTTATGAGAAGTATATTTAATTTCATTTGATTACTTCTAATTTGTGTAAAACATTTTTCAAAAAATTAAAAAAAAAAACTCTTTTTACAAAAAGTATTCAACGATCAAACTTATTCCATATACATTCAAACTTTAGTTTCATTGTGCCTTTTGAATAATTTCTTCATAAGGATTTATTCCAAATGTTTATAGAGTATATCTTGGCAATCGAAATCTAGAGAATTTACGCTTTTGGGGTCGATTTTTTAAAAAAGAACGTAGCATACTTTTAATGAAATGTGATATCTACAGATTGATAAAATGCAGGTCTTTGAATCGCTCGACGATTCTTTTCCTCTAGAGTTTATGGTCCTCGTTCTTCTAAATTTCTTCGAATTTGGCCAAATATTACAATACAGAGAACAAATATGTTGCGAGTTGATGGAGATGCGTGAACAAGTGAAACGCGGAATTCAGCTAATGCATAAGCAAGGAACAGCCTATAATACGTATACAGTTCCAGAATAGACATTAAAAATTTGCATCTTTATTTGGAAGCTTTGGTTTTGATTTTCATTCAGTATTCGAGAAATCTGATTAAATATACAAATTATCTCAATTTTAAGCGGTGTAGTTTCAAGAAATACTATCATAAAAGAATCATTTGCAACAAAATACCTAATTTGATGTCAGTAACATTGAATTTGTGCTGAAAAACATATACAAGGTGTAACACTCCCCCCCCCAAAAAAAAACGAGACTAAGTGAGTAGCATGAGAAAAGAGAGGAGTTGGCCACAACTGTTTTGGTGACGTCATTTCACGCACCGCTTCTATGCATGTGGCCAATTTTGTCTTAATCGATCACGTCAGTTGTGAGTACTGCGTCATTGAGGGAACACGTGAAACTGCATTCTGACGGAAAAATGTCGAATTAACATTGAGCTTCTTCCGAATCAGTCACGAAAACAATTCAAATACTAACCGTTTTTGAAGATAAATCTTTGTCTCTTGGTACTTGTGTTTGGATGGTATAAGAGGTTTTTAGAAGGAAGACTTAGTACGGAAGAATATGAACCATCTGGCGCTCAAGGTCAGCGATTACAGACCAAAACATAGCAAAAATTCGTGCCATGATTGGGTTCCGTGCTGCTAATCAATACTACTACATTGAAGTACTATAAACTATAAAGACCGTGAAAAAATGACCAGTATAGGGGAGTGGTGGATGACTGTTGCGCTAAGACATGAATCCGCGCGCACAAATCTATTTGTCAAACAGTTTAAGAAACAGAAATGCCTTCCAAAAACTCGTTTCAGAACTGTCACCAGCAATGGGAGCACCGAATGCAGAAGTGTGTGAATGCCGAAGGGAACTACTTTGAAGGTGGACAATGTAACGGAGAATCGATTCTGTAAGTATGCAGTGATTTATTGGGCCAGTCTGTTTTTGTGTATCACACCTCGTATATACACAGGCACATATCTTTACCATAATCAATAGGCTGCCATGGCCTCTCATCTTTCTGATAGATTAAACTTTGACAAAATTTCTTGTTTGTATACATTTAACTATACATAAATATTTTTAGGTTATATAAACACTGGAAAATAAAGCTGGTTGTGAATAAAAAGATATAAAAAAGCCGGTATTAAAAAAAGGATAGCTTACCAGGATATATAAAACTTAAGGGAATATGATACGACTTACGCAGAAATTTTCAATTTAAGGATTTTCAAATTTTTTTGGATGCATCTTATGTGTGTATATTATGTAAAACATATTTTGTGCTCAAAATTTCATAAAAAGCTAACCATTTAATTTTACAAGGAAAAAACTTAAAATTTTTGAAGTTTTTTAAAATTCTGCTCCTTCTACAAAAATTTACTTACACGCATGAAATTTGATTTACAAGTACGTCAAACTATGTATAACAAAAGTAGGAATGGGTTTTGCGATAGCATGATTGGTATTTGTACATCGCTTCCTTTTTCGAATGCTTATTTAAAATTCCTTAAAAAATGTACAAATTCTGAGTTCAATTATTTTTTTAAAAAATAAGTATTGCTTTGATTCAAAAATGCATACCAACTTTTGTTCCATGTACTATTAGCAATAGGTAAAAAACATCAAAGCATTAGGCACAATAGAAAAAAAAGTCTTAACATTTTAAACGAAGACAAACTAGTTATTTTATCTTTCTGAGATAAGTCAGTTTGAAGTTTTTATTTGCCATTGGGTTGTGAATAAAAACGAACGTGAGAGCTATCATAATTCTGCGTTTTTTTAAGTTTAGAGCTTTAAAATTTTGTGAGGCTATAGAAAAGTACATAAAGAATAATTTAAGCTAAGAAAATTAAATTTGAATTTTTGACCGATTTTAGTCAATTGAATCATACTGTGTCTCCTTAAGAGAAGTATATTTAATTTCACGAAAAATAGTTAAAGAATTTCTTGATTACTATTTAAAACTACAAAAAAAATGTCTCCTAATTATGAAGAATCAACACGAAATACCAGACTATCTTATTTAGTTTCTTTGAGGATTTTATTTATTAATAATTCATTACATCTTGTCTCATACATAGCACGAGATTCTTATAAAGTTACCATAAAATTGAACTAAGATGTAAGCATCCGTCAACGTCTTACTCTTACCAAGATCCATTATGCAGTCAGCTATTGTGAGTATAACTAATGGACTCTTAAATGCTTGTGAGTTTTTAGATTTTATTATACTTCGTCTGATGAAAATTTAAACCGGAAACAATTGGCCCTCTCCACACATTAAATGTAAAATAATCCAAACTTTAAAGAGATGAATATTTTAATAGAAATAAGAATCTTTAATAAACTTAAAGTCCATTAAATTTGCTTAAAAATTATAGATATATATCCACATTACCATCTCTAGATATTTCCAAATATATTTCCTAACTATTTATTATTTTTAAGTTATTCATATCTAAATACTAAGTTAAGCTTTTCATTGCTCTGAGAAAAGCATTCTTATACTCCTCGCATCTTAATTTAAAAGGACATGACTTGAATTTCTGAAAAGGACCTCTTTTGCGCTCCCGTAACACTCCTCCTCATCTTGGCTGGTGATTTCCGCAAAACCTTTTCTTAGCGAACCTCTAACCAACAAAAGAAACATCTCTGAAAAATTTCAATTTATGAATGAAAAGCCGAAATCAATTTATTTCCCTTTAAAATGTCGTTTGGCGAGTTTAAAGAGAGCATCCAAATGTTGAACCGTCACTCAGGTATTCTTTAGAGATCTTATTTACTTCCCCATGACACAACAAAACATTAAATTAGATAATACAACAAACTACAGGTCAGAACATAGAAGTGGTAAGCAATAGTGGACGTAGTTGCAAACTCTCGGTCGGTGATGATTTTGTTGATTTCTGGGTTCGATTTTTGGTACTAAAACTCGACAATATGGGAGGTTGATGCAAGTTAAATCTGTCGAGATTGAAATTCATAGTGTTGGCGTGGTGTTGAAGTTTAGAGAAAAAGGTGCCAGCTAAATATTTGCCCTCGTCACTTGGCCGTGGCTTTTATGAGAAGTTTGTACAATAGCTCTCTTCAAGGGTTTTTTTGTTACAGTAGCGCACACAGAAATTTTTCAAGGGGAGGGGAGGTCCAGGTTCGAAAATTCCCTATTCTCGTATCATGCTCCATTACGCCGCTCAACGTATTATTTTGATCTTGTCAATTTCGGGGAACAAAATACAGTAAAAAATAACTATTGATTGAATAATTAGCATTAACTAATAAAATTAATTCACAATATTAATAACAAATAATTAACCTACATAGGATTATAATCAATCTAGAAAAAATCCAGGTCTTTGGGGGTTCAGAATCGAGGTACCACCCCCATGTGTGTGCCACTAGTGTGTTATGATATTTTACAATCAATTCAATTTTCTACACCAAATATTTATTTAATTACAGCAATGGAAATGATTAACCTTCTATTCGACGGGCATTCGGTGGTACCAGGACTCGATCTCAAGGTTCGTTGGCCACAAGTTCGTTACCATGACCCTTCTCCACGCGGTTTAATTGATATTCATCTATAGATAGAGCTCTTTTTAATGACCTTAATTTGCTAAAAACCTATTTTGTTCACTTATCTGTCTTTGTATAAGAAACGGTTTTCGTGATTCTAAGATAAAATTATTCATACATAAGGTGTAGTTGATAAATACTACTAAGTCTTGAAAAGATTATAGAGCAAAAACATAGTTTAGACAAACGTACGTTTATAATGACGGAGAAACCTTGCGCGAGCATTCAAAAATAGTTAAACGGGACGATATACTGCTAATTACAGCCAATTATGAAGAAAAATCATGCAACAGTTTTTCATGATTCTGTTATAAATTCAAAGTACAAATTAATATGCAGAGATGAAGACTGAAAATGTTTCCCTGCTTACAATAACATAAATTGAAAAAAATAGAAGTATATAATATATGTCAATTACAATTTTACAATTTGAGCAATCAGTATAAACAATTGTACAATGGGTGTTAGTCCGGACAGGGGCATTCCCCTCCCTCTAATAATGAATTACATAAATTTTGCCAAATTTATCTATATGCTTAGCATTGTAGCTTTGTTTGAGGATTTTAGTGCAGCATCAAGATTGATAAGCCTAATGAACTGAATATAAAATTTATCCACATGATATTCAACTAACTTTAGTTTAGAATTTGTATTAACTGCTTTCAATTTAATCGCTAAAATTAATTCAATTTAATCGCTATATATATATATATATATATATATAGTCAAAAAAATTTCAAAGCGTAAACACATTTCTTCTAAACTATTTTTATTCAGTAAGAAACGTTCATAAGAGAGAAATATATAACTGCAATACTTTATTTAAATATTACTTTAACTAATTCAGTACTCGCAAATAAAAATAAAATAATAAGTTTTTAAACAAATATAAATTCTTATATAATCGAATATATTTGTAAATTAATTTGAAAGTTCTTATTCACTATTTTAATTTGCCAGAAAAAAAGTTTTCTTAACCCCGGAAAACTACATTAAATTTTCTTTATCTAAGAGCTAAGAAAAATAGAATATTATTATTCTTACATCTAGATTTTCTCCCTAAATTGTTCTATAAAAGAAGAAAGAGGGGAGAACTCTGTTCTTCTCTTTCGATCAGTTAGTGTTTTTATATCCTTGGTATCATTATTGACCGAGAAAAGTTTCAATTATATCAACGTTTGTATTATAGCTAACGTTGCCTTAAATTACACACGAGAAGGGTCAGAACTATAAAAATAGCTTCAAAAGAAATAAAAAAAAGTAATATCCAGGTGTACTCGCATATAATATCGTTTTTCAATACTACATGGTACAAAATATGCTATTATTATAACACAGAATCGATATTACACTTCACAAAACTTGCATTAATAATTAATTGAGTGAAATTATTCTTTTTTATTGAAACAAACCTTTTAGTAGTGCTTAGAAGAAAATTTAAAAGCGAATTGCAAAGTCCTTTAGCTACTTATAGAGAAATTTTGAAAGATTTGCAAGATGGTAACAGGCAAGCAACTTTTGCAATGATGAAAAAATAACTAGAAGACAAATTTCAACCAACTTCGTGAAAAAAAATTGATTAGCTGTAATTTCTGAAGAGCATGATGATAAAAACTGATTTTGTGGTTCTAATAAGCCATTTCTTTTCACCTGGTTTCGAGGCTCAGAGATGGTATGGATGCTTGTAAATATGTAGTACCTTCGCCGCATGGGAGTACTCTAAATAGCCGTCGAGGCGCAAGTCCTCACGTCAGATTGGGACATCCCCAAGGTGTTCTTCAAAAATGGGGGAGGGGGAAGTACCGAGCCAAAAACGTTTCAAAAATATCCTGTAAAACTATTTAAAAATTTATTTTACCAAATCATAGTTATCTAGTAGCTTATGACAATTGTTGGCACCAGTGCACGCCCTCTTCCAGCTATCTGTAACACTCGGCAGAAAATGACGTTATACAAGTAAGCAGAGTGAAACCCATAATCACTCTTATACCTAACAGTTTAATTCTTTCTCATTTTGTTAAAAAAAATTGTCGATATACTTGTAGTCCGTCGTTTATCTACTTCCTCCTGCTCAGCTTACGAACAGTGATTATTCACACCCTTGCAATCTATTAATTTCGTAAATAACTCTAAATTTTTGATTTTATTGGCATCGATTTACTTTTAGATCCCTTTTTGCTATTATTTTTCCCCAAAGGGGTTGTGGATTGTTTATTGTCATTACATACCTAGTACATTTCCCCTAAAGCTGGTATCACTTTTTAGAGTGGCATCATATAGGTGGAATGACAATCAAGGCAATATAAATTTGAAGCCATGCTTCTACCCCATAGAGGAAGGGAGGAAACATACGCTTTGATGATGCGAAATGGAAAAAAGAATTTGAATTTTACTGAGAGCACCTAAGTCAAACAGGCACTCTAGAGATTCTTAACATGCTGCATAATCATATCACATGGGCGTTGTCGATTTTCTACTATATGAAAATCCACCGACCTGGGATGGGGTCGAACCCGTAACCCAGGATTACAAGGCCAGTGACAAACCAACTATGCTACACAGCCGGCATAAGTTTGTCTAGATGGGACGGCATTTGCGAAAGCTATTCCTTTTCTTTGCAACTGTAAAAACAGCGTTAAATAAAACAGCATCCCATGATAACGACACCCATGAGAGTATAGGGATAGGTTAACTTTTCCAAGGTTCAAAATTCTCACGTTAGCGGGATGTAGAAATTTGGAGTGTAGGATGGCCAAAAGGCTCAAAATCACGAATGCCGTGAATGAGAGCAAAATAGACATACCACTCTAATATAACACGAGAGCTATGGGTGACAGACCTCGTTATTTAAACCTCTCTCAAGAGACGAGGATGGATGCCTAAACTGGCTCTACCATCTTCTATCTACCACACTACACATATGAACTGACACCGAACCACTATAGATATAAGGTGCTACGGCCCCTTCTGCATGGTGTCTCTTCAGTGGTACTAGGCTCAAACTCATCCCATGCCAGCCACATGTTCCTGACCCTGACCACTGGCTATAGAGACCATTTGCAGACACGGCAAACCCCGAAGTGTGTGAGCCATTACAGGGGTAGCACCATCTTGTGGCGGCTCTTGCAACCAAATTTTGACTCTTGAATTAAACTCAGATTTTCATCGAATGCTATATATTTTCGTGATTTAACTTTTGAGAGTACCAAAATCTAATTGTGATATTCCGGGGATCTTTAACATACCACATAATCATATGAAAAGCGTGCCTACGATTTCGCATCCAGAAAATTTATATACTATAGCCTGGATTGAATCCGCAACCTTGGGCTTTCAAGGTATACAGGCTACCCCTAAGCCACCAAAAGCAACTAATAAATTAAAACACGGTAATAATTATAAAACTGCATTCTTTTCATTTCTTGTCCAATAAATTTTATCTGCATCGTTAACATGCCCTGTTTGGAGTAACAAATTATTCTAATTAAAAAAAAAAATCATTAGACAAAAACGTGTGTCTTAACCAGCTCTATTTAAACTGGATGCCACTACTTCTTATTGATTAAAGGACGGAAACAGATGACTTTGGTCGTTAGTGAAGGCTTCAATCATTACTTGAGTGGAATGGATTCTCAATTCTCAAGGGCTACTTCATCGATTTTCTAAAGCAGTGGTCTCTAAACTTTGTTTGATAGCGACGTACACCTGAGACGAAAATAGTTATAGATTGCACCTTTACATTGTATGCTCGCTTGTGAGTATAGTTAAAAATATTTTTATTTTAAACTAAATCCATAGATTAAAAAATAATTACAAATCCTACAGTGTGAATTAGAATTTAATGTAAGCAACGGGCACTAGTTTGATTTGAACCCTTATGGTAATTTCACTTCCAAACTCTTGACTTCATGCGCATGCGTTTTAATGTCAGTATACCTATAACATCGAGATCCCCCAGATGCTAGTGAACCAGACACAGCCCCTCTTGAAAGAATCTTAGGGCCCTTTTACACTTGTGCCACACCGAAGTCCATTGTTGAGGAAGAGGTTTTAAAAATAAATTTAAATAGAACGTCCCCTTTACATGTGGTCCAATAGCACTCCATGATGTGTTACTTCCTTGATGACTTGAAAACCACGTTTCCCCCGCTAGTTGATTCAACTCAAAGGATATTGGGGAAGCTACAATCTTCACACGCGGCTACTTGTGTTTTGGAAATGAACTAAGCTTTTTCATTGTTCCATCGAACTTAAGTTATCGTCAGTCCGACACTCCTTTTTTTTCTTATGACATTCCCCTTTTCCGTCTACTTTGTCACCTCGTGTGAAAGAAGTTATTTCCCCTCTACATACTGCAAAAGTGATGACAAACAAGTTGACAAATGCAACCGGCATTGGGTCCATTTTCACGAGGCAATTTTTGCCGAGGAGCAGACAGTTGTGAGCTAGTTTTGAATTTAGCTTAGTGAGCTTACGAATTTTGAACACCCTCTTGAGATAGCTCTGTGGTAGAATCACCCCCATTTTTATACCACTAATCCAGATAAAATTAAAGTCTGTAGATAAAATATAAAACAAATTATTACCTTCTCGATAGACACACAAGCATAAAGTTTTTATAAATCCCCCTTCCCCGGTAATGAGTTATAAGACTTAAGCTACACAAATAAAAGATGTCTACGAAATTGTATCAACTGAACTGACTGAGTTCGATTGTATGTGCCAGTAAATGTAATACAGATTTGAAAAGTTCATTTTAAAAGCCATTCACATAAGTTTCCTTTTAAAATATTCTGGGAATGATGTGGAATAAATATTTTAACTAACTTTCAGAACGTGTGGGTGTTTTTCAGAATATTTAAAATTTGGAAGATAGAACATTTTTCAGCTTAAGTTATCCGACTGGTTGTGACAACTTTTTGTAAAAAAAAATGGAAATACGTGGATTTTTTTGTTGTTTTTAGATTTTTTTAGTACATTTAATTAAAAAAATTTCTAAAATTAAGAGAAAAATAAATTATTATAACTAAAATGGGGAACAATAGGTAAGAATTCACAAAAAATAACGTAAACGTGGTCCATTCTGTACCAAAGGTTTATAAACAAATTTTCAATTTTTCAATTCTGATGTGTTGCTATGTTATTCATTGTCGAAATGACTTTCAGTATAAGAAATATTTTAACTTTTACGAAAAGTAAAGCACTTTATCTCAGTTACTATATGAAATTGCTTAAAAAAACAGTGATTATATTCACATAAGGAACTGTAAATTTTGTAATAAAACAGTGATTGATAAATCTGAAGGTTACACCACTTCTACTATTATACATAACTTACACAAAATATTTCAGTTCATTATTTCCAAAACTTTTTTTAGCAATCGCTGACCCCGTTTGATTATTTTAAAAAAATGACATTTCGAATATAACGCGTTTTAAAGTGTGACATCTTGCTTAAAGTAATGGCATCTGTTTTTACTAAAACACTTATAGTTTTTGTTCTAGTGAACGGAAAATTATAAAGTTGGTATTTTTATAAAGCTAATAAGATGGCCTATAAAATAAAATAAGAACAATTGTAAATTTTTGGCAAAATTCACAATTTTAGGAGAGTTGGATACCTTAAAGATTAAATTTCTGAACTATTCTTTCTTTTAATGGGCAAATTAAATTGCTTTTGTATTAAGAAAAATTCCAAAGAATTTCATATTAATAATTAATAGTTTATACGTAAAAACAGGGGTTTCGACACTTTAACTGTTTACACACGAAACTGTGGTACACATGTTTCGAGCTTTTTCACCATTCCTGTTGCCACCAAATTTCGGAAGATTCACCGTAGTGCTACAAAGATTTCGGATCCTAGCTTTCGTATCGTTGACGTTAAACGAATCTCGAATTTTTGCCTTAAATGGTCCACATTACCCAACACTGAATGAGTGAATATTAACGTCGCATTGTTCAACTACACGAAGGTTTTTAGCTACGAACTTCGTAATGAGCACCTTGTTCAAGTGATGAGGACGACACCTGAGCTTGCACCCGCTTTCCTAACTACCACACCGCACCAACTTTTGAGAAGACTTTTGAGCTCTCAACAGATTTAACGTGCATTTCTTCCCTACATGACGGATCTTCAGTAGTACTGGACTCCAACTCATGACATACCAGCCACGAGTCCGTTACCTTGACCACTAGGCTACCACGGCCAATACACCACACTTATCCAGTTCTACATTTAGGTCAATCTCCATATCACCGCTATAAAACTTGGCAAAGAATCTATGGAATGCCTACTAATCTGCCATGCCTACACTCCATGCTTTGTCGACGTTGGCAACTGTTGTAGCCGCCGAATGCCAAGCCTGAAATTGCCGAATTACAATTTGCCGTCGCGATACTTCATTTTTTTTTTTACATCTTCAAATGTTTCCGGTGCCCCGACTGCCATTTATATAATGTGTGGACGGATGGCTGGTAGTGCATCACTACCGTACTGGTAAAAACGATCTGTAAAAGTTTCTTACATCGATCTGGCCAATAAATATGGAACAACGCAATATATATATATATATATACATGATTCTTAATTTAAAAACACTGAACTTTAAATTTCAAAGAATTAAAGTTATGGTAAAATCACATTAGGTGGGTAAACTGTAGATTGATTATTACACAAAGTCCTGGAGGGTCCAGGATTATTATAGATTTAAAAAATACACCGTAAGGAATACGTATACGGAAAATGTGAATGTATAAGAAATCACTTACAGCAAACGATTAACTGCAAAATAATCTAATAAATCTTGCTAATAAATTTTAATTCATTGATCAAACGATTGAATTTCATTGTTACAATTGTGTACAGCAAACTCCTTCTCATAGGTTCTTAAACTTTAAAAAAAATTATTTTTATTACCTCCACGAATGTTTTCTTATTATAGGGACAGAAAAGTTTAAAACCAATTACTTTTAATTAAAGTGCATCGGTCTTTGAGTGCCATTCTTGTGGATACTGCAAACTACACCTTTATTAACGAACCGAATTAAAAGCTAATAACTTCAAAGCTTCACAGCTGACACTTCAGACTTAATTACGGCGGCTCCCTCTACAATAGTGAGAGAAAAGGGACGTGAATATCTGAAGTACCATGTAATTATATAAATATCATTAAAAGTACAATTACACACGCATTACGCTTCGGTTTTGTGATTCAAGTTTTTATGGGATAGTTTAAAATGAATTCCGTGGCTCCACTGGCAAATTAAATCACTTTTGTATAGCTTCGTAAATCATAATTTTAAAAAAGTTGTGCATACATGAAGTGGGGAAATCATTTAAGCAAATGAGGTTTTTAAAATTAAAAAACTCCCATATGTACCCATTTGAATAACCCATTTTCCTCTCGACTTAACGATAATTTGTCAGTAAGACCTTAAAAAATAAATTTAAAAAAAAGTGTTAATAAGCGAGAGAGTTAAAAATAAAGATAACTACTCTCTTCTATTGACACAACAGCCCCGGGTGGGCCTAGGCGTTTCCAAGAACCCTCTTCCATTCAGACCACCGCGCTTGGGGATAGTTCTCTATTTATCTTTAATACTTTAAAACCTTCCTCCACACAATCAGCACCATCTCTATTTGGACCAATCTCTTAGTTCTAGTTCCAACAGGTTTCTAATTGAGAATTCTGAGTGGTCAGGGATCAGAGGATGCCAATAACAGGGGATTAAAATGTATGTGTTGTTGTTGCTAATGTCATCTTTATGATGGTCTCAGATCGAGGCTTACAAAATTCATCGCGGCAAAAGGTAAGATGTACGCCTGTCGTTATCCGTTGATTTGAGCACCATTACAGGTGACAATTACGATTTGCTTGGTTCCACCCCAATTTTCAGGGTGAACACCCTGGAGGTGGTCAGGGCCTCTCACCTCTCTGCCCCTTTCACCAACTTCACGAGATGATTTGTGGCTCTAAGACTCCCCCATGCCGCGATGGCACTATACGTTTACAAACATCCATGTCTTCGGGATTCTCTCGATCCCAGGCCTTGCGGCACTAACCTCTATACAGCACTCAATAAACTTTCAATCTAATAAGAGAATTTAGAATACTAAGGCTCAGTACCATTGATTTTATATTGATTATATTGATATTATATTACCATTGATTTTTATTCTACACTATACCATTTACAGGGACGTCTTAAGACTTCTTGAGACCCTGGGAACCGACGCAAAAGTAGGCTCTGAGCCCCTACACAAATGCAGCCTTCTTATGAAAGTAGACAGTACGTAGCATACATTGTCAAATATTTATACAAACAATAACCCAAAACAAATAAATGTGTATGACTTACAATAGATCCGGCAATACGACCGATTGCCGCCTTTTGACTAAATGTGTAATAATTGTCAATGGTAATAGAGTGATTTTGGGGTTTATTGGCGCAAGAGCCGATTTCGGCTATACTGCGCCAAACATTTGTTTTAATATCTGTGGTCTAGAAGGGAAAGAAAGAAATGAATTGAATGACAAGAAAGAGGGTCGAAAATAGAGAAGAATCACTAGGGTACTCCGGATTCGTGAAGCCCGTGTTTACCAAAGACAGTAAACCCCGTGGGAAAAGGAAAAGATCACTAGGGCACTTCGGGATTGTGGCACCCGTACTCACCTAAAGAAGGTGAGCCCCCTGAGGGGTCAATGGTAATAGAGACCTAGGATTATACAAAGACGACGGTCATCACAAGTAGCCAGTTGACGTATCGTCCGAAATTCCTAGTGTTTTGAAAAATACAACTGTAAATAACATTTGACCGTTATAATTATTCTAATCGTGATCTTATTCAGACTGAGTTAAGAACATGACGAGGCCCCCTTTGGGACCGAAGCCTTGGGGTAGGACCCAGTTAGCCCATGTCTTAAACGTCCCTAACCCCCTATTTAGTATTATTTCATTTTTATGTCATACTCTCAAATTCTCAATTCGAGAAATGATGCGCCACAGCCCGTACAGCTCATTTTTCACATTATCCAGAAATGTGACTTGTCCAATGAATACGCTTTTGAAAAATTCCCAGGACAAAAGTTCTTTATCTTTCCTCTTACATACCAAATGATATATGAAGCTGGGTGCTCATGAGAGTTGGCAGTTTGGTTTCGAGGTTAAAAAAAACTGTCGTACGTAACTATCCTTAGAATGTGAAAAAGCTATCGAAAGAAATTCGGAATTCTTCAAATATTTGTTTTGTTGGAATTGGCTTAAGGGGAGAAAAATGAGAAATCTGAAAACCGTGTAAGATCAACAGGATCGTGGTTTTTGATGAGCAAGATTTGTTGTCCCCGAGAAATTATTCCTTTCGTTTAGTTCTATTTTGCTTTGTGCATACAGGTTTTAGGTATGCTGGTTTCAAATAAGAAGCATTAGTAAAAAAGATCACCAAAGAAGATCGGAAAAAACTCATATCCTTTAAAAGATACACATTAACCTTTTCATGGAAGGTTTGATTAACCATTTTCTTAGAGAATGGGTCATAATTTTTTTTATGTCGACTTTGAGCTACAAGTCGTATCAAATAAGTTATACAAGAAGAGGAAACAGTAATTTTTTTAGAAAAGAGTTTGTAAGATTTTGTAATAAATTATTTTCAGTCATTTCTATTTAAATTAAACTTTTTAATTCATGATCTTGCTTCCGTCATAGTTTCAATGTTAACATATTAATACCATGTTTTTATTAACTCGCTTTCTTGTTTGTCCGGGTGGAATTTCGTAATCGATTTTAAACTAACTTCCAGATGAGCTAGGTACTTGAAATAGGTACTCGGTATAGCTCAGAAGTGGATGACGATGCATGAAAATGTGGAAAAAGAAGTTCTAGTCTCGAACCCGCGCCCCCGAAGAGGTGGTCCCCGATTTCGACAAAAGACCCATAACTCCGGAACTTATAGGAATTTACACGAACAAAGACCCCTTTTTGATAGCACGGGTTGAGTTGCGGCTGCGTCGTGACTCTGGGGTCAAAGAGGAGCCCCCAGGTTACCATGTTTTTTAATTAACTAGCTTTCTTGAACGTCTGTTCGGGTGGAATTTTGAAATTGATTTTAAATTTACTTTCCGATAAGCTAGAGACTTGAAATTTGAACCATAGCTCAGAAGCTGATGGCAATGGATGAAAATGTAAAAAAAATTTACTCTCGAACCCGGGCATCCAAAGAGGCATCTGTATATGTCAGGTGGAATTTTGTAATTGATTTTAAACTAACTTCCCTATGAGCTAGAGACTTGAAAATTTGGACTGTAGCTCAGAAGTAGATGACAATGCATGAAAATGGTTATAAAAACGTTGTACATAAAAGTTTTTTTTTTATTAAAAAAAATTTATAATCTTGTTTTTTTAAAAGTTATCCCATTAAAAAAGACATGTTATTTCGCATTTTTTTTTAAAAAAAATTACTTTCATTTTGCAACATTCACCAGTTTATTGATTTTTTCTTATCTTATATTAATATTTAATGGACTGATTTTTTTTTATAAAAAAGAATTATGGAAGAACACAAGTTAATGAAATTTTAAAAACACTTAAACTGACTTCGAAAATTTATTTAATTTAAAAAAATCAAAAATTCCTTTTTTAGAACATAAAATCTATTTAGCAAAGTCAACGTTTCTGGGAAGGGGGATTACATATGTCGTTTGATCGCAACTTTTGAGCACCATTTACATGGTAGTACGATTTTGCTCCGTTCCTCCCCAAATATTGGGAGCAAAGACCCCGCGGTTTGTTCACCCCTCTTTTCCAACCACCCAGATGTTTAATATTCCCTTGCTGCGTAGGCACAAACACACATCCATTCATTGACTAACATCCATGCCTTCCTCGGAATTCAAACCCAGACCCTTTGACGCAGTATTCAGTATCACCATTCCCTATATTGTCTGGGCGTAAAAAAAATTTTTTTTATCCAAACATCTGACTACCATTCTTTAAGGGGGAGGAGAGACATTTACCTGTGTCAGCAGTAATATCATCTGTCACATGTATGTCTATGGTGCACATACCCTTTTTTACTGCTAAGACAACGTAAATGTCTTCAAGTGTCATACTTCTAACACGGCTTCCCCCGTGACGCTCAATATACATTCGAAAGTTTTTAAATGCATTCTAAACTCTTGAAGCAATGCTGAGGTGGATATTGAATTTACTAGTAACGTCTTTTTTGCAATCTTCCCTCTTAAAATTAAATGATATAGTGAAGATATACCTAAAATCAACTAAAGCTTCCCCATTAAACTTTCACTTCGAGTGAGAGTTATATTAACGTTTCTCTGTAAATAACACGAGGGCTATTAGGAACGAACCTCGAAATTTTGAACCCTTGATCAAAAGACAAGAACTGCACCTGAGCCAAAACTCTCCTCTCCAAACTACCACACCACGCCACTCCATTGTATTAAAATTGCCTTTTCAGTCCGGGATCAGATTCCTTAGGGGGATTGGTCACTACTCTTTTGAGGTCACACAAAAGCGGTTTTTTCCCTCCTCTTCCACAAACGTTTCCTGCCTTTGTTTTTTTCTCACCCTCTTTTTTATTCTTTATCTCTAAACCCTATTTATATTTCTCACACAATTTTTTGCAGCTTCCTCGTTTAACTCTTGGTTAACAATATTAGTATACTTTCAGTTTAATTTCGTGATTTTCTTATTTTATTTTATTAGCAAAAAATATCTGGAATAAAATCCAAAAATCCCTTTTCTCTCTTTATTTATTTTTCGCTGCTGCTATCTTTTTTTATGCTTCTTTAAAAAAATGGGGGAGAAGATCTCGAAAAAAGTATTCCTCCTTCCGATGAATCATTTCTATTTCTGAAGACTGAAGGACCAAATGAGGAGGGGGGGGAATATCAACAGGAATTGGTGCCATCAACTGAAAATTTGATTCCAAAGAAACTTTTTTTAATTATTTATGCTTCCTGTCCCCCCCCCTTTTTTGTATTTATGGTGCATTTGTTTTGTATAATTTTTTATTTCTTTTCTATTTGTAAAAAAGTTGGAATTGTTTAAAATGTAAACTTTGATTTTTTTTACAATAAAGACTGGACGTGAGGGTGGTTGTTTCCCGAGGGATCGGTTGTAGCTCTCAACCCTCTTCGGGTGAGCTCGGTTCCTCTGGGCATTCATCATCATCATACTGAGGTACTGAGGCATCTACGGGCATAACATGCATGAGCCTCCTTTAGACGCGGGTCTTTAATGTGCGTCTATAAATCCATGAAAGGACCTATTTACTATCAAAGCACAAAAGACCTCCCGATGGTCCCGCAGATTCTTGTGAGAAAGTACTCATGATAAGACAATGCCAACGTGGCAAGTCAACCTTTGACCTTCCCTTATCCTGCCGATAGAAGTGATCGGCGCAGTTCCCAAGCTAATATCCGACTTCAGAGTCCACCGCGTGAGGGGTGACAAGGACCAGTTACCGAATAGTAATCCCAGCTATATCCAAACAGAAGTAATTTTGAGTCACGTGTTTCTATTGAAGGAGTGACATTCCCTTAAAAGAGACCAAAAAAGACGCTCCGAGACTCTCCAAGAGACTCCCAGACTTTCTCTCAACCTAGTTTACAAACTGGCTTGTACGCGGTTCCCTCTCTTACAATGACTTCTCAAGGCTCCAGATAACGAGCATTCCAATGCGTCTCTCTCAACCATCCCATAAATATTCTAACTTAACAGGGGTAAACTTGCTTCCTGCTTATCAGTGACGAACCCGTGACAAGCTGGTCACGAGGCTACACTGGCCACAACTTTCATTTCGAACAATAACACGCGTCAAACTTTTATATCTGTTTATCAAGATTATCACGTGACAAAAAATACTGAACATTTTACAGAAGCACAACTCTTCTTCTAAAGTGTGTGTTATTTATTTCTATGTTTTGCTAGTTTCAGTTGTGTGCTCTCTATTATAACGGTTGAACTGACTTAAGCTTACAGCAATAGGTGAATTCCAAGTTTTTTTTAATACATTCCCTTTTCTGAAAGCAGCGTCATCATTAACAAATAAATCTTAGCTTAAAAATATAAAAGCTTCTCTATAATTAAACATTGAGCACAAAAGAAAACTATTTCCATAAACACTCCTTTCAAAACAGCAGATGAGTCAAAATGTTATTCAATTCTGAGGGAAAGTACAAAACTTTGTCGCATTGTTTGATTCATATACAAGCAATAATGAATGTAAAAATTGCATAAATTATTGTTTGATGAAAATATTAAGACAAAGGCGTAAAATTTGTAACGCGTTTCTAATAGTAGACGAAACAGTAGTATATTTAAGAGGTTCTTTGATTTATATGTTCGACATACATTTTCTAAATTATATGACAATTTTTAATTTTTGAAATCAAGTTCGTTGTGAACGGCATTGTGATTTGCTTCTTTGTATCCTTAATAATACAGGATTTCCTGTTGTATTGTTCTAAAGAACGTAATTGTTTAAATCAGAGTGTCAATGGTAATAATTTCTTCGAATTGCGATGCTTTCTGAGAAACTATATATTTTTAAAATTCAGTCAATTCCTCAACTGGAATTCAGTAAGTTTTCCAATTAGATTTAAGCATAAAATACTTTTGATGTTGCTTTAATTAGAATTGGATAGAATGTTAAATAAAGAATCTTAACAAAATGAAATAATCTACGGCACAATACAAAATAGAGAATAGGGCATTTATAAATTCTGTTAGATCACAGTGGACGAAGATTATTTTTGATGTCTTCGAACGCTTATAAATGAATTTGTTAATGGATTGTTTACGAAAAGTTGAGTTGACTATGAATAAAATATCTTAACAGGAATTTCGTATAAGGTACTTTGAAGTGAGATTGTGGATATTTATTATAAATTTAAAACGAAAGGGAAAGATTTAATTTTAGATACATAAAAGCAAGGATTCTAACTTTAAGCATCTAGTTTTAGAGCTTCACTTAGTTATGCTCAATTATATATAATGGAAGAGCAACTTCAGAACAAAGCAATCAATAAATCCAGGCATAGTACAAAACGCATTTATGCGCGAATAATTACAATTAAAATTTAATCAAGACTTTCATTCCAGTGATAATTATTCAAAGGAATATAAATCATAGATCCAAATTTGTGTACATTTTCGCCGGCGTTAGACAATGAAATCACCAAAATATGCACAACCAATGCCAAATGGAACATTCCTGCTAGCAATCTTTTACCGGCACATTTTTAAAACAAGTCGAAAACTTTTCTTAAACGTCCTTTTCATAAATGTGTCAAAAAGGGACGTAAAACGAATGAAAATTGAGGCTTTACGAGGACTAGTTTTGCATAAAATCTGTTGTCGCTATTAAAGTCTACTTGGCAAGATTTGTGCCGGTGAAATGGAAAAATACACAAATTTATGACAAATAAATCCTAATTGATATTATAAATACGAATGTATGTTTGTTTGCTTGTTGTGCTATCATGCCTCAACGACTAAACCAATTTTAAAAATTCTTTCACTTATGGAAAGGTATACTATCAATGAGTAACATAGGGTATATTTTGTTCCCGTATT
>BMAO01002889.1:79405-94536 GCA_019973975.1 Trichonephila clavata | reverse complement strand
GAGTCTCAGCCATATATTCCTGTATTTAATACCTCTGTTCGTTGATCGTTAAAATTCGTTCATCGTCTAGTAACCGTTATCAAATCAAGAAAGAATTTTCCATCTAGGCTTACCTCCTTACCCAACTGAAAAAAGTCATCTTTTCTTGCACCTAATGCATCTATCCCGCCGCCCATCCGGTATAGTGGTTAGAGACGCTGACTGCGGTGCCGTAAGGCCTAGGCTCGAATCCCGGAGAAGGCATGGATGTTTGTGTTGTAATCTTTCCTTCTTTGTGTTATAAGCTCCCGTGTGATACATGGTGTGGTGCACGGGGTTTATAAATGTTCTCAATATAAAAAAGTACGTCCATCCCGGCATGTGATAGTCAAACTTTCCATGTATCCCCTACAACTCGACCTTTGAAACAGAATGCGAAAAACAGTTCAAAAAAGCGTAATTTGAAAAAATCGACAGGTAACCCTAACATTGAGATAAAAATAGCACCTCATAAACCCAGAAAAATTACACTTGTAAAAGCACGTCAGATGAGGTGGGTATGATTGTATATAATGTAGCAGAAGCTGAATTTCACTCTTAAGACTAGATTTTCTTACTTAACTCCTACTGAAAACAGAAAGTGATTCTCCTCTAGTAATCTGAAATTGTGGTGGAAACCCACCACGTAGACTATACGCTTTTATATTTAGAATTAGATGTTTATTTTATATAATCTGTTTTATCTATATTTTTAAAGAGTATTTTAGTCGGATACATATAATACCCTGTAATGACTTGAATCAGCTTATCAAAACAATTTATTACAGGGAAAACTAACTTGAATATTTTTACAATTGTTCCGAGATTGGCATCACAGTTAGTCTCTTTTACAATAAAGTTCAACTCATCTCAAACAACCACCTTATCTTGAGAATCACGTGTCGACACCTTTTTATCGGTAAAAGGGGCCAAAGTCCTTCGGCTTCGCTGATCGACTCTAATCGTGGGTGCCAACGCAGTGGGTTTCTCGCTGTATATCGCTAGAGAGGCCTCTGAACGGTTCTCCCTTGCAAATTCTCATGCAGTGCCTTTTAAAGCCTAGGTTGCTCCTGGTTCTTCTTTTCGGCTCTCCTTTATCCCTTGTCCGTCGGCTCCTCAAAGCGTGGGAAACTTCCGACGTATAATGTGGACTGCCCTCCTCCAGACACGCTGTCGACCGGGATGCGTGAGAAACGGAAATTCCACACAGGCCGGGGAATATGTCCACTCCCGGATTCTAAGGAATGGTCATGGGAACAGAGGTCAGAATTCTTGACCATCCATTTAGTCCACTTTTTCCCAGCAATTAGGGAATGGAAAGCGGACACATCGGAGTTGCCTCCCTCCTTCAAGTGTCCCTTTCATGGGACACTAGGAAATAATACAGAACGACACTGGAAACACTGCGGGAGGTCGCGCATTCAGTGAGACAACCCAGGGCAGCGTAAGTAATGCATATATACACAAAGGTTAACTAAAAATAAAAACTAAGTCATTAATCTCCGAGAATTTTTTCGGTTAACTTTTCAATTATTAAAAAGGAGTTAGTATACCAAGAGGCTCAAAGGATTTGATATCTAACGCATTATACATTTTACACATGCAACACAAAACACACACACACACACACACACACAAATTAAAAGAAGGAAACTAAGAAACATGTCATTCCAACCTACTTAATCCATCGGCATTTCCATGGAGTTTTCCTGGTTTATGTCGGATTTCGAAATTAAATGGCTGCATGCTTAATGGCTGCATGCCCATCTTTGCAATCTCGGGTTGCCATCCCCCATTTTGTTTAGATACTTTAGTGGGTTGTGATATGTTTCTATAATGAATCTCTGACCATCTAAATAATGCTTGAGTCACCTTAAACCGAATATGATCGCAGCTAACTCCCTTTCTACAGTGCTATAATTTCTTTCCGCCTTTGAAATTTTTTTACTTAAGTATAAAATAGGGTATTTCTCTCCGTTTATTCTTTGCGACAAAACTACTCCTGCTCCTATATCGCTTGCGTCTGTCTGCAAAATGAAATCCTTCGGGAAATCAGGGGCAAACAAAATAGCTTCGAGACCAGTTTACCTTTTAATTCCTCGAACGCTTTCTCGCATCGTTCGTCCCACGCAATGAATTCTTTCTTAATTTTTCCCTTAAGAGCATCTGTCAAGGGTGACGCTATCTCGCTATAGTTCGGAATGTAATGAGCGTAATACCAACAATTCCAAGGAAAGACTGCACTTGAGTTTTAGTAGTGGGTGGAGAGAAATCTTTTATAGCTTTTATTTTCACGTCACTAGGGGACCTACTCCCAGATCCTACGGTATGACCGAAGAATAAAACCTCTTCCTGCGCGAATTTACACTTCGAAGGTTTTACTTTCAAACCGGCAGCTTTTAATCTCCCTAGCACGAGGTCAATATGCTTCACATGGTCTTTCCGATTTTGAGAAAATATGGCTATATCATCAATGTAGGGAAGAGCAAACGACTCTAATCCTTCTAAAACCTGAGCCGTTAGTTTACAGAAGTAAAAAGGCGCGCATACTAAACCTAACATCATTTTTTTCGGAATATAAGTACCAAAAGGCGGGACAAATGCTGCGTACCTTTGAGCTCTCTGCGTGAGGGGGATTTGAAAGTAACCTTTCGCCAAATCCATTACAGTCACATATGGTGCGGCGCTGACCTTTTCCACAATTTCTTCTATGTTTGGTAAAGGAAAAAACTCCGTACGCGTCACTTCATTTAACCATCGACAATCCACACATGGCCGTGGGTCTTTGTTTGGACTCTCCACCAAAATTAGAGGTGACTTAAAATTAGATTGACCTATCTCAATCACCCCCAAGTCCAATAATCGTTTTATTTCATCTTTTAGGATATTAATTTGTCTAGGGGACATGCGATACGGTTTTGTTTTAATGGGTTTTTCCGAAATTAATTCTATATCCATGGTTATTAAATGAGTTGTCCCTGTGTCAGGGGAAAAACACTTATCTATTTTTAGTAATTACGTTTTTTAACTCTTTAATTTGATTAGGGGATAATTTGTCTAACAAGTGACTCTCCTTACATATCTCCTCATTGTCAAACGTAGTGCTCTGTTTTAACGGGTACGGGATTCCTGTATCTTTTTCTATCTCTTGCGAAACTTCTATAACAATATTTAAGGATTCTGGCCTTCTATGACAGGGTTTCATTAGGTTAACATGATATATCGTATCTCTTTTCCGCGGTAAATCCACCCCATAATTGGTGTCCGAAATTTTATTTAACACTTTTCCTGGACCTATCCAATTTACGTCCATTTTATTCCGATTTGAAGTGGCCAATACCATTACAAGATCGCCTTGTGTAAATTTCCTTTCAACGGAATTCCGATCGTACCAGGTCTTTCTTTTTTGTTGACATTCCTTCATCCGAGTGACGGCAAGATCCTGACAGCGCTTGAGTCTATTCATTAGTTGAAAAATGTATTCAACTACCGTTTCACTCGTTTCTCCTTTGTCAACCCACCTCCCGTAAATCAGGGTTTGAGGGGTCCTCAAATTCCTTCCCATTACCAATTCAGAGGGGCTAAGACGTTATAACAACCAATTATGACTTTGACGTTATGACAACCAATTAATTTTTTTATTTCATTATGACGTTTACTAAGGCGCACATTCGTTCGTGTTTCGTTTCGATTTCTAACTTTCGTAACTATTTTTGCTGTATATTTTTACTTTTTCTTGCCAATATGGCACCATCGTTGGATTTCAACGAAAGTGATACTGAATGAGAATATTTGCCGAAAACCGATGAATACGATAGTGACTCTGATACAGATTTATCCATTTGATATGAAAAAGATGAAGAAATGAACACAAACGACAATGCACTTGTGTAACGCATGTGGTAAAACTTTTTGTTCCAAGAAACATTTCGAGAAATTTCACAAAGATTTGTATAATTTTATTTTTAATTTTCCTAATTTTTTAAATTTTTGTAACCCAGATATTTTGTAATTTAGTTTTTGTAATTTTACATAATTCCAGCAAAAGAAAATCCCTTATAATGTTTCCTGTGCTGGCTATTTAAAATTATAAAAAGCTAAATTAAAAAAAAATACTTGCATTTTTTTAAACGAAAAATAAAAATAAGATAAATTACTGTACATCTTTGTTGCAAATAAAGTAAAAATGTAATCAAAAATTTTAAAAGATAATATTTATTCTTTTTTTTTTTGTTCTATGAATGTTGATAACGCAAAATTAATAAAAGATATAAATTAAATCAATCGTAACGCAAAATTAATAAAAGATATAAATTAAATCAATCGTAAAATTTTAAAAATATAATTTTAAGATGCTAGCAGTTGAAAATATTTAAAATACTAATATTCTACGATTGTTTATATTTGTGTGTGGTCCAATGAGAAAAAAGCCATCAATCTTCCAACAAGTCAAGTTATTTAAGTAATTTTTTCAAGCAATTTTTTTTTATTTTAAAGTGATAAAAATATAGTTATAACCAAATAAGAACTCATTGGACGACGGATTAACATTTTAAGATATCGGTACAAATCCACGACAAAATTGAAGCCAAAATTACCATAAAGGATTGTCAAACAATGTTTTTTGATGAAACATAAGTGATTAACTATTATCTTACATTATATGTAATAATCTTTGATTTATGATAGAAATGGTCTTCTCTTTTCAAGTTTTTGAACCCACCATGCTATAGATTCAAACGGAGATCTACGTCTGGTGTTTCAAAGCGGTGAGTGAATAAAACAGTATTAAAAATTCATTTATTGATTTTCATATAACATTTAATGTATACGTTATGTGTAATTGATCATAAGACTTTAAAGAGACAATTTTTATGAAGAAAAATAAATAAAGACAAAAGTCTAGCCGCTTCAGGTAAAGAATGTATAAAAAGTTGCGCTGATTTTTCTAAAATCCTCCAAAAAAGAAAGGTATTTAAATACTACAGACTTATACAGGCTGTTTGATAGAAATCATCTGAAGTTTTAGTGTTATAGGTAGGAGATTTGTTTTAGATATCTGAAAATTTATCTTATTTAACTATGTTCTTTTATCATTCTCTTTTTAATCATGTTTCGTATTGTCGTATTTAGCCTTATTTAACCGAGGTAACCTAGTGGTCAAAGTATCAAATCGTGGCTTACATGTCATGAGTTCGAGCCCAGCACCACCAAAAACCCGCCGTATAGGGCAGCTATGCACGTTAAAGCTATCGAGAGCTCAAACGTCCTTCCATTGGTGGGGTATTTAGGAGAGGGGTGACAGCTCAGGTGTCGTCCTCGTCACTTGACCATAGTTCAAAATTACGAGGTCCGTCGCCAAAAACCCTCATGTAACTGAACAGTGCGACGTTAATATTCATTCGTTCAATTCACAGCCATACATCAGCAAAAATTCAATGTTTGTAAAATATACGATGTTGCTTATATAGTGTATTTGTCAAAGCCCCTATGAAATTTCCAGGGATTTTAGAACAGAAAATTCATGAAAACATTCTCTTTGCTACGAATAGCTTGTTTTATGAAATGGATGTCTCCGACCACTTTGTGTAACAAAAACCAGTTTCATGGGGACACTTTTTCTTTGTTTTTTTTGTGAGAAGGTTATGTGGGGATGTTTTAGTTGTGAAGGTTGCTAATTAAGAAAATTAAGCTTACATCCACACATTAAGAATGAGCGACGACTTTTGCTATAAAATTAAACATCTTTTATTTTCAACACTAACAAAACGATAGTCAAAAAAATTCGTGGAACAACGAAAAACGGATTTTTTTATTTTACACAGCTCGCGCGCTTGATCGTAGCTAACTGCTTCGTATTTCCGGTACGGAGTTATTTTAATAGCTTTGCGAATAAAGTCATTTTGATGAAAGCAGGATCGCCACAGTTAAAATAGTTCACGCCCTTTATATTTATTGCTTTTTTTATATTTTCACTGCTATATGTAATAAAATAACTACACAATCCACACATTACTGTATTTCTTCAATACATTTAATTATTCATATATTAGTATTAGTTCTTGGTGCCTGATACCTAATGTACATTTTTAAAAACCCGTTGTATATCTCCAATGCAAACCTGGTTGATTCATGAATTTCCAAATTCAAAAAGTATTTTTAATATTAACATACGACGGTTGATCTAATTTCTGTTAATTTAGAACTGTTTGATGAGCTACAGATAATGTTTAGTGGGGCGGGGAAACTTGCATCTTTAACTTTAACCACATTTACGTCTAATAGTCACATGTTGGTTTGTTTATATTTGTTTGTCATCAGTGGTCGTAAAGTTTGATAAAAAGCTCTGCTATTATTATTTTTTAACTATATTTCTTCTTCTGCTAAAAATTATGAGAGTTCTTGGATTCTTTGCAGCTTCACTTTTGCTTTGGACTTTTGGTGAGGAAAATGTATTTTTTTTTTTATGTTTTCATATTTAAGTTTTTTGTTTACTCATTCTACGGAGGCAAAACAGGTTAAAATGATTTTTTAATTAAAAATAGGGTAAAGATTTTAGTATAAAATATCAATAATTAATTAAATCTATAGCAATAAATGTTGAATAAATGAAGAAATTAGATCTATGAGCTATTACAGTTAGTTTAAACAATACAAAAAGCGGAGTTAGAAAATATTTGTAGCACATATTTGTGTTTTTATATGAATGCAAAATTGTTTCTAAATATCATCATTAATAACCAGAGATCCATCATGTAGTTTACGTTATTTGCTTACAAATGAATTTGTTTATTTATTACATTTATGAATCACACCTTGTTTTTAAGTTTAAACCTGATTTTTATAAGTTTAATTTTCTTTTTGGCAGTCTAAAAGCAACACTCTGATTTAAAGTCGAGATTCAATTATTCAAAAATTATTTGGTTAATTATCTGTTACTTCAGTCTAGTCTAGTTATTGTACCCATTTGGAAAATATTGGTAATGAATTATTTAATTTTTTCCAGATTAATTCATGCTGAGTCTGTTCCTATTCGGAATATATTCAGTTTTATTTGAAAAAAAATTACATTTAGACTTTTTTGTTTTTTACTCTATATGAAAAAAAGGCACATTTTTGCATGTTATACTTTCTGTGCAGTAACCATTTTTTTTTTATGTAAACTAGTCCTTTTTTTCTAGAGATTTTCTATATTGCAGATTTGTTTTTAAAAACCAAATAAACTGAAATTTTTTCATACTTTTTGAACCTGATTTTTTTTTGACAGTTGAAAAGTCATTAATTTTCTTTGCTCTTACTTTTTAATAATCTTAAATTTGTATTTTATCCTCTACTTAGTTCTTATTTTAATCTAGCCTTGAACTCAGTCATAGTTATATGGTCATTGTAGCAAATTTTCATCTTAAGGATTCTAAATATTTTAAACACACAAATAATCTTTGAATCTATCTACGCAAAATACTTCAATATGGGATTTCTTTCTTATTGTCATTACTAAATATGCAAAAAAAAAAAAAAAAAATTGTACAAAAATAAGATTGAAAAATTATTTAAAACTGGCATTGGAAGTTATGGAGGTTGTGTTGCACTATATACATAATTATCTGGATCTCTGAACATTATAAATTAGGAATATATTCTCTTAAATAAATTATTTCAATAATTCTAAAATAATGTTTCAATTGTTTAAAACTCAGCATTCTGAAGATTTGAAATTTAGAAGTCACAAAACTCACAAACTGAATCCATTCATATCCTTTAAGATAGAGCTAAGGAAAGGATTCTAAAACAATTTTGCCTTATGAATAGGAAATTAATAGCCATTTTATTTTGTGAATATTTAAAGTGCAAAATATTGAAATGAAATTTTTTATTTGTTGTTTTATTTTTTTAAATAAATTTAATTGCATCAAATAAATTAAATCTTGTTTCTATAAAAAAAAAAGTTGTGTATGAGATATAGTTTTCCTTCAGAAATTCTATATAATTTCATATTTCTTCAATGAATTTTCTTTTTTGATGAAATTTTTATCTTGTATATGTTTTTATAAGCTTAAAAAATTTTGCTCTTTATCTGATTTTCATTTTACTATAATTTCATTTATTTGTAATGTTACATCTTGTTTTATTTTAGAACTATTTGATCTTTATCACAATCTCATTATTGTATCTCAACTCAGAACTCATTTACAAATTAGTAAATTGAGTTTAAAATAAATTAAACAGTGATGAGTATTTTTCAGTTAAATAAAATATTTATTACACTCTTTACATGGATGCACAAAAAAAAGTATTTATCTTGCGGGCTCAAAGAACCATCTGATCCCTCTGAACCCATCAATAGGAATTCATTCTTTCCCTTTTCGGAGCATTTCACCTCCTCCCATTGCCACAGGTTGGAAGAGAAACCTCAAGCACTCGTTTGTCATCTGGTCTGCACCCGTTTGTCTCTGCATACACAACATTCATATATACTTACATCTTGAGCTATTTTTAAAGTCTTGTATATTTTGCAATTGCAAAATTCTTTATAGACATCTATCAACTCTGGAATAAAAAGAATATTTTAGAAGCTATGCATTTTATGTCTTTTATCATTGTTCTAATAATCTTCTAATACTTTTTATTTTAATTTATTTGATAAGAAAAGATAATAAAGCAATAATTTCAAGGAAGAAAACCATTCATTTTAAGAATAATATTATGTGATACTTCTTAAAATTGGAGATATTCATGATTTTTAGTCTCAAATTTAGTTTTATACTTTTGACTTATTTCATCTATTTTTCCATCCAAACATTGCTTGTTTCATATCTTATTGTACAAATATACCCATATTCAATTACTATGATGCTTGCTTGACTTCTATCATATCTGATAAGAAAATTTGTTCCATTAAATAATTCATGCACATGTTTTTTAAGAATCTCTTGATGGTCATATTTTGAACTTATTAAATTTACTTCTCAGTTACGTTTTTTTGAGAAAAAAAAGTATTATAAGAATACATAATATATAAAGACAAATTGTTCTGTACTTATAATTTAATTCACTGGCGCAAAAGCCCAAGAGGGCCAAGACCTACTGTGCCCATATCAGTATACGTGACCTTGGGCCCCGAGGTGCATTAGCAGATGTTCTGATCAGGTGGTCAGTCTGAGTCAAAACCCCCAGTGTTGTACTCCCAATCAAGCTTGGTACTCATTCATTTACCCACTGAAAAGATGAAAGGCTGAGTCGACCTTGCACAGCCTGAAATTTGAACCTTGGACCTGTGGTGTGGAAACATGATGCACTACCAATCAGCTACTAGGCTTCGTTCTGTACTTATATGGTGTATTATATTCCACGCATGACTTCAAAAGTAGTTTTAATATTGCAAAAAAGGGGGGAGACAGAAATATGTGCTACTTAATTAAGCTTTACATATTTAAGAAATTAATTTTAGATATCTCCTATATCAATTAATAATTTACAAATTATTAAAGTTCCTACGTCAGTCTTTTATTGATTTAATTATTTCTTAAAGTATTGTTAAATGTTACTCTGGTATAATAATAATTCCACAACTTGTAGGATTTAAAAATTGAAAGCCATCGTTTTTTAAAGTGAGAACTAAGAGTACAATAAAAATCATTAGAAATATTTATCACATAATCTTATATTTTTGGCAGACATCCTATGTAATTTCAAAATGTTCAACAATCTTCTTGTGAAGCTTTAATTGGTATAGTGTTTATTAGAAATATGTGTTGTATGGATTGTGAATGTTTTTTGGACTTCTTTCATATGAACTTAAAAAATTCATTATAAATTAATTAATGTGTTGTTTTTATAGTTTATAGCTCTGGAGCTGAGATTCAAAATAATAATCTTGAAAGTTCAAGTTATGGTTGTGTATGTGCAAATTTCACCTGTGGCTGCTGTGCTCATGTTGAGGCACCTAGAGTGGGCCTGAATGATACTGGTAAACAACTTACATTATTTATTATAATGCTTCTCTAAATCATTTTACAATTATATGTATCAATATAGTATTTTACATGTAATAAACTTACTTATAAGATTGAAAAAAGTTGATGAAAAATTTCTGAAGACAAATCAAAGCTTTCAGTAGATTTTTTTAAAATCAAAATTCAATTTAATTTTGTCAAATGATCCAAATGAAAGCATGAGAAAGTATAGAACAATGCTTCCCTTTTTTTTTTTAGATATTTAAATAATTTTGAATCTAAAGTATTTATAACCTACTTCAGCTACCATAAACTTATTGTTTCCTTCTTAGAATACAATTAATTCACAAGTATAATTGTATATTTGCAAAAAATATTACTTTATGAGTACAGGCATAGGAATAAATAATTTTATATGGCAGTACTAATATCCTCTTGTTTTATATTCACCTAACTAATCCCTGAACATCAAAACAAGCAAACATTACAAACAACATTATAAAATTTGAAGTTATCACTTCTATTGTGTGGTCATAAGCACACACACACTTTTTAAAAAATTTTTTTTTTTTTAGAAAAAAGCATGAAAATTTTATGCCCTTAAGTAGGTGCATTTGTTTTTTAAAAGCATTGAAGTGAATCTATGATGCTAATGAATTGTATTCTCTAAAAATGTCAAATAGGTTTTGGTATAATCATATTGTGAAATCTTTTTTTTTTAAATGAAAAATGGTATGCTGTTTTCCTGTTTTTATTTTTTATTTTAAAAATCTACAGACATTACATTTTTTTTTCATTTCCTGATGGAATAAACTGTTTGAAATAAATTATTGAACATTCATTAATCCAGAGAATTTATTTTCGTGAATGTTTGTATTCTGTATTCCTAAACATTTTTCTGTGTTCTCTGTTCTTTTTAAATATAAGCTAATGTTCATGTACCTTTTTGTTTGTGTGTATGTTAGTTTTCTCATATAACATGATTAAAATATTTCTTTATATTTAACAATAAAATAATATTTGTTTGAAATTTTATTTTTACTTTTCTCTCTCTCTTTTGTTACATGTCACTCTTCAGTTGCTTTGCTCAACATCTTTTGAAATCCAAAATGATCCTTGATTATTATCAATATAAGGTTTTTTTTTTGGAAATGGGAGGTATACACCTGAAAGAATTTTTTCAAATTGTTCATGTGAACAAATCTGTAACATTGTCCTATTCATAAGATTCACATTTAGTAATTTATTTATTTTTCTAATGAGGAGAACATTATTCACATAACATTAAAAGTTAATTGTGTGTGAATTTTTAAAGCATTTTTAATTGCATTTTTCTTTATTAAAATGTTTATTTATTGATTTTGTTAAATAGTTTGTTATATGGCAATAGTTTTGAAAAAATTGTATGCAAGGAATATGTAAAAAAGTTTAAGTCTGCATATTAATTTTTAACTACTAGAATTTTATTATATACATATTATATGGAAATAAAAGTAAGCATTAAGTTGTGTAAAGGATTAAAAATAATCAGTCAAGAATGTTTGATTATAAACTACATCCATAATTACATAAATTATACTTAATTTGCATATATCATGAAGTTTCATAGTACAATTTTAATTCTTTAGACACAAGAATGTATAGAGAATCCTTTATTTATAATATCATTTGTGCAAATCCTAAATGTTGATCAATTTTATTGCAGGCTGTGTGAACCTCACCTATCTACCAAATGAATATGGAATATCATTTACTGTGACTATTGACAATCTTACTATCTATAATGAAACTGTATCAGGTAAAAAAACTTTTATTAGACTATTAAATACCATATTTTCAAGTACCATATTTACTCAATTCTAAGCTGCACCCCCAATGCTCCACATGTTTTTTTGTGAAAAAATAAAAAATTGTGTGAAATGTTCAACATCCGATACTTAGAATTTTTTTTAAAAAAATTAACGATGAATAATATAAGAAGTTAATAATTAATTTATTTTACCAGCATTATATTAAAAATGTCAAATACATAAATGAACATATAATTTTTCTAACCATCAGTATCACGTTTTGAAAATGATTCGTCATTCCCATTTTCACAGCTGATTTTGGAATTGATGCCGGTGTTGCCATTTTCTCACATGGAGTCTTCCTCCATGCCATCCAGTGCATTTGTTATATAACGTTTTTTAAAAAAGAATGTATTATAGAAGAATGTAAATGAAGTATTATAAAGACTGTTGTACATTTACAAGGAAAAATCATATTTTGTTTATGTCATTGACGTATATTTGTTTCATCTGTCTCAAACTTTAGTGGCCACTGCACTGTTTCCGTTTCTTTCTGCATATAAGATTACCTTACTTGGAAAACTTTGCATCACAGTGATGCTGTTACTGATATCTTTTATGTTTAGGGAATTAAAAGAAAGTGCATAAAAAAAAATTTCAAATATGAGAACACTACGATGTTTAGGATAGACTAGAGATAAACTACGGAATAGGATAAGTCATCGATGCAAGTGGCCAAAATTTACTCTTACATTTTTTCTTTTGAAAAGGGTAGAAATTCAATTTTCCTCTTCCAACAAATGTTTTGCCTTCGATTCTAAACGGCACTTGTTTTCAGTGGCATTAACACTGAAAAAATAGTATGGATTAGATTCGAGTAAATACGGTATTTATTTTATCAATATTTTTACTATTGATAAAATTTAAGAAATCATGTTTGTCACACATATGTATTTTCTAACCAAATATTTTTATTAAGTAATTCTAATTAAATATGAAAAAGAATCTGATAAAATTCTAAAATTTATAAGTGGATTATTTTATTTATTTTTGTTTTATATTACCTAAAGTTTAAGCTTATCTACTCTGATTTTTAATCATTCAAGATTAATTAAGATCATGCTTACAGTCTTTTCTCAGAGGTTGACAAAAGATGGATGCATTGCTTTAGTTTATTATAAAAAGAAGTTTTAAATTATTTTTATACAAATCATGTTATAAAATGAATTAATAAATATGCTTTTTTATAATTTGAAGTTTCAATCCAGTTATATTTCAATTTACCTTACTTAGTGTTTTTTTAAATTCATTCTTCAGTTTCTGCAGCAAGTTAAAAAATGTGTATGATATAGAGAATTAGAATCATTCAAATATCTGTAATGGTGAATTCCTTTTTGGTGTAATATGTAATTTGTTTTATATTCTTATTTATTGTGAATGTTTTAGGAATCTTGAAGGACTTTAGTATTTTATATATTCTGATTTTTGTATTAATTTATTATTCAAAAAATATATATTTTTGAGAAATGCAAGACTTAACCTGTAAAGAGAAATTCTGCAACATTAAAAATATCTACATGTAAAGGATTGCAATTAAAAACTGCTAGTTGAGTGGTAGAATATGAACCTCATTCAGCATTAAATATTAAAGTACAAAGTTGTATTGTTGAGCCAAATTCTTACATGGAATGAAAGAAATAATAATTTAACTTGAGAGTCAAATTATTAACTTATTAATTCATTTTTTGTGTAATGAGTTTTGCATCAATGTCATGTAAAATATACTTATTTTGAGATTGTTTTGAAAGTATTATATAATAATATGAACATTTCAATATAATTATGAAAAAAAGCATGAGTTCAGAAACTTTTCACTGGACTAATTGTCAATAAATTATATAAAAATTGTTAGTTTTTAAATTTGAATTTATTTTTTGTTGTTTTTACTGATATTTATTTTTAAAGTATGATGTAATATTAAAAAAAAAATGCTTTTATAAAAGAACCTTTATTTGTGCAGAAAGGTGTATTTGATTAGGGGGGGGGTGATTTGTTGTATAACACTTGTATAAGAATTCTATATGCTTTAATCATATTATTCTTGATATAATGCAACTTCTTACAAATTTATTTGTTATTTTTACAGCAAGAAATCCTCCACCAATGTGCTTTGGGGCACCAATTTTGAAAGAATATGCTGACTTATGCATACATTTCTATGATCTTGCTGTTTCTAAAACGAAAATGCATGGCTGTGCCCAATTAGAAGCAAGGTTGCACAAAGTGGTTGTTGGAACTTACAAACTTGGATGTTTTCAAATTGGCAATTTGCGATGGAAACAATATCACAAAGATTTGATTAATCATATGATAATGAGACAGCATATAGTAGCATTAGATTAACTATCATAATTTTGCATCTTATAATTAAATATAATTTTAATCTTAAGAAGGCACAACTCTTGCACTTTTTTGTGCAATAAGTTAGCAAACATGATTTTTATTTTGACTTCTGTGATAATATGTAAATATTTTGCATTCCAATGAATTATAAATAATATTTTTGTAATTTTGAGTATATTATTTTTTAACTTTTATTTTCAACATTTTCTTTGTAGATTATATAAAATGCTTAATATTATATTGTATTATTCATTTTTGAATTACTCTTTCACTGAAGATATTAATTTTAATAATCAGCAAGTCCAGTGCGTTTTTTTACTTTTTTAATGTATCAGTTGTTATCAGTACTGTACAAATGTTTTATGACTGCTTAATCTTTAATAACCAAAGATTTTTTTGTTCAATAAATTAAGAAATCCTAAAAATTCTTGTTTCTCTGACATTTTGATGCACAAGTTCTATGGTTAATTACTAAAATTTTTACTAATTAGATTGTTGAATTAGTGTTAGCATCCTTTTTATTTTGAAAAATGAGAAATTTTTAGACCATTTTTTCATAGTTATTTAATTTATTTATGCTGTAATGCTATTGTTTTAAATTTTAAACTTGGGACATGAGAAGGAAGAGAAAAAAATGAAAACTTATCAATTTTAAATATTAATTGTTTGTGCAAAAAGCTCAAAGAAATTTGTTTTGTAAAATTAATAATATTTTTTCATTTTTGACTTATTTTTTTCACCTTTTCCATCTTCTCAATGTGCACAAGTCATATCCATTCACCTCGAACTTCTTACGCAGCTGTGCATGTCACCTATAACGTATTAGTTGGAATATTTAATTAGTATTTTTCTTACCACTAGATATAGTCCTATATCTGTGATAATGAAATATTTGGGGACTGGAGAATGTTGGTCTTCATTTCATTGCAGTTTTTTTTTTAATTTTTGATATTTGTTTCAGAATGGG